>SRPS01000324.1:0-21825 GCA_018360175.1 Claviceps arundinis
TATGTACTACGTAGGTACATAGCTGTGTGGCGACTCTGGCGAGGGTCGCTCTTTGCAGCTTGATGAAATTGATGTGCTTCCAATTCTAAAACCACAATAAACAACTTTGTCTCTCTTGCCTCTGAGCTATTAGTAGCCTGAGTTTTTATCTAATTCCACAAGGTCCTCCGACAGACATATTGGAGGCACAGAGATGTTCCTCATCGCAACCTCTGCTACCTATGTACCTAACATATCCAAAGTGCATCATGCCCTGCCTTCATTGTACTCGTTACCGCAGCCTGATTCGTCAAGCACGACATCTCCGTGATAATATAACAGGGGCACTCTATAATACATACCCAATTTGGCTCACCCCTGCTACTTGGGGAGGGCCATTCTTTTGCGACCGCCCTCCGTACGGTTCCGACACTACTGTACCTACCTAGGTACATATGTACATCTGAGTGGCGCTTCTGGGGTATCCCTGTCGGGCGCCGCAACTTCTGCTGCCGCCCGGCAATTTACTTCTCCTCACCATCCGAAGTCCGTGCGCAGGATGGTGAGGACTTCGGATGGTGAGGAGAAGTAAACTGCAACCCTGAACTTTGGCGTAAATGTAAAGCTTCGCTTTACTTCCTAATCTTTCAGTAATCGTCGTAAATTAGTTCAGCTTTACTAATGAAGCACTTGCGCCCATGGCTCAATATATACGAAGCGCGTCTACGGAGTACAGTGTTCTCGCCATGGATCGTGCCTCTGAACCAGTCCCTGAGCAAGCCTTTGAGCCATTGCAAACATTTGGCTCTTCCGAAGACGCGATCGAGTCAATCGGCATCGCCTCTTCCAGTACCAGGAACAAGAAATTCCAATCCCTCTTGAAGCCGTAGATCGATTCTGGTGGCTCGACCGGACGCGGCTTTTGATAGGAGATGATCTCCCTCTTGGACCGTACGATCCCTTAATCGTCAAGGGCAAGGGAAGACCGAAAAGTAGCCTTGGTCTAGGCTCACGATCGCATCGGCGCGACTCGACGCTGCTTGACAGAGCTCTGAATCAATCAGGAGCGCAATGAAGCATATTGCAAAATTCTTCATCCGCGCCGTCATCATCAGCGCCTTCAGTTCGGAACCGAAAGCGACGTCTCCCACATCCGGAGTTTGCTGTCCCAGATGCGCCTAACTCGCTTTCCACGACCACGAATGCTTCGGCCACAATGAAGGCTTTGGAGTGGCTGGACGTTCATGGGGATACGTATGAGGCTGGTACGCAGATGCCTCGCGCGTCCCAACGATGGCGCCGCCGTTGGAGGACCAAGAGGCGCCATTCTCACTGGGAGACCCGGGAGACATCATCTTAGGAGATAGTGAGGGCTTAGCAACTGAAATCGAGGATGACGTTACCAATGAAGCGAAAAATGAGGCTGACATTGCTGCAGCTCACAATGACACAGGAGGCGATGATGTCGCCACTCAGGACTCAGGAGTATGTACTGAGACGGTGTTGTGCAAGAACATGAGGAAGTCAATTACATAAGCATTTTGTATTTATTTTCAAATATGTTTTCCACATTTCAAACTCTTTCAAACGAGGGAATACTCGTGCTACAGCCCCACACTACTTTTTGGTTTCGAATGCTCTCACGTATTCTTCACGCTCATTTCAAACCCGCCAGGTATCATGTGGGATATGGTCACGTGCTTATGACAAATATCGCCGGTATCGGCGATTGGGGTTCCTGAATACATAACAGAATTGGGTTCCTGCATAATGAGACCTCGAGTGACCTAGCTCTTTAGTCAAATATAGGTACACCACCATTATGCCCCCCAAATTGCTCAATAGATTTGGTCATTAATTGATTGTATTGAGACTCTACAGCACTCACGCGATCGGGTATCTCTAGCATGTGAGTTGGCCTGGATACGTATGAGTGAAATTATTGCGTGCGATGGTGTGATGAACTGGCCTCGAATTCATGCCAGATGGTCAAGAATGAGAGGAAGTACCTCCTAGGTACTCATTTTTTGTAGTAGGTAATCGCCGATCTCGCACACCTCAATTTACATGTAACGTAGGTACACTATTGCATCACAAGCATGCCCTGAAAGCTCATAAAGCGCTGCTCAAGGTGTATGGAGAAAAATATGAGGGCCAATAGCGACAACAACAACAACAACGAGCCTACAATTACATCACACAGAAAGGTAGTACAAGCGAGTCAAGATGGATTTTGTTACCCTCGGAATGGTCATCATAGGTGAGCTCTCGGCAAGCGCGGTCATCTGGAAGAACAGTCAGTCCGCACTGAAATGGCCGACATGCAACGTGGGCAATCTCCTCTTCGAACAAGCCTAGCAGTTACGAGGAAATATCATGTTCAATATCTGGTGGTTTTAAATGTAGATAAGAAACTGACGTGGTCTATTACGGAGTAGATGATATAGAGTTCAAGCCTCCTACAGCACCAGTTTTCAACGTCCTGGGAGGTGCAGGCACGTATGCTGTGCTCGGAGCGCGGTTGTTTTCCCCTCCCCCTCTATCTCGCTCAATAGGATGGGTGGTAGACAAAGGATCAGACTTTCCAGATCACAGTTCCGAAGCAATCGACCGTTGGAGTACCGCAGCCGTGATTCGAGAGGATCATGGTCGCCTTACAACGAGGGGATTGAACTGCTATGCGGGGCCAGCCGATCGGCGACTTTTCCAATATCAGACAGCGAAACGCCGACTCACAGCAGATGACCTCACGTCGGACCTCCTTCTCTCTAAATCGTTTCACCTGATTTGCTCAGCCACTCGCTGCCAGGAGTTGATCACAGACATCATGGCACGCCGTGAAGCTGCCACAACATGGAGCGGAATCAGCCATAGACCCATGTTCATATGGGAGCCGGTGCCGGACCTGTGCGTGTCCAAAGAGCTTTCAAATTGCACTAATGCTCTTCGACTTGTGGATATCTGCAGCCCCAACCACTCTGAATTAGCAGGCCTTATGGGTGGCGATGGCCTTGACCCCGAGGCCGGAGAAGTATCAGCACACAGCATCGAACGGGCATGTGAGCAACTACTAGCCAGTATGCCCTTACAGTCTTACGCTCTTGTGGTTCGAGCGGCCGAAAGAGGTTGCTACATCGCTAAAAATGGTGGCAAGAAATGCCGACAGATATCTGGTATCCCGGCCAAGCAGGGCAGGGGATGTATACACGGCAGCCTGCAATCCGATACAGATATGGAAACAGTCTTCGCAGGTCTCCTACAAGATGAGGACGGTGCAGTTGCTCGAGAGGGATTTGAAGTTGACCTTGGTATAAAAAAATGGGTTCCAGCCTATCACCAGGACAATCTGAAAGTCGTGGATGCCACAGGCGGTGGCAATGCCTTTCTCGGGGGACTTTCCGTAGCTCTGGCTCGCGGGGAGAAGTTGGAGGATGCTGTGGCCTGGGCATCGGTTGCAGCGAGTTTCGCAATCGAGCAAGTCGGAATGCCGAATCTCCAAACCGGCCTTGATAGTGTCGAGACCTGGAATGGGAAACAGGTTTTGGAGCGGCTGCATGAATTCCAACGAAAATTTGCATAGGTGCATAAGCGAAGCAAGACTTGTTTCAGCACAGCACAGCCGGCACATTAAGCACGTACTCATCAGCAATTGTTCCCATGGCTGGGTACTGCGAACAATGAGATCGCCATTTGAGTTGCTAATGATGGAAGATGGAAGGGGGGTTCAAAGTAGAGCAAGTTGAGAGGTACGACATGTTCCCATTCTTGAGCCACTCTGTTTGTCACTTGGCTCAAAGACGACAATCAGAGAGCGTCAGATGTACACATCTATACTTTCATGATTTTTCTAAGATAAATGTACGCGGCGCCTGGCTGTTACCTTTGTCTTTGTAGCGAGATACACGTAAAATGGGATTAGCAGATGCATGTCGAAACGCGCGACTTGGAAAGATTCTAAAGCCTCTATGTGACGATTCCCTATATTTTGTATACAAGCTCACCATCCGCGAACCTATGTGGACCTGTCAGCACCTGTTGAAGCGGGAAGACCAATTGGGGAAGGCAGCGACACATGGACGAAGGAATCATGGGTTGCACGATAGTACGAAGTGGCAAGTCCTGCCATTGGCCCTGAACCAGTCGGTGAGATAATCAAGATCACTTACATGATATGGTTGGCGTCCTCCAATCTCTTCAGGGCTTTGATAGCCTCTTGGCGGTCGAACAAACCACCATCGTCACTCGAAATCCTTCGATTGACAGCCGAGATAACAGAGTCAAGGGTTGCGGCATCATCCTCGAAAAGGTTTGTATGCAGAAGCTGACCTAGCGCAGTTCTGAAAAGCGCCAAACGTTGTGGTTCGATATGAGCAGTGTCATCAAGCGCCAAGGCTGCAGCCTCAGTGGCAAGGTCTTGCCCAATCTGATTTTCGTCCTGCGTCTGTAAAGGCAATTGCGACGCCGGTATCGATGAAGCGAAGGAAGTTTGCGATCGAGAGATGCTGCTTGCTGACCGGGTGTTGTGGCGGAGATGGCGGTTTGGAGGATGAGACATGGTGTCATCTTGAGTGGTCAAGTTTCCGCCAGGAGACCCATCTCTGTCAGTAGACTTTGCGTATCTTGCAGACCATGAGCGTGCAGTTGTCTGTGATAGCCGAGTTGTCGCTCTTACAGTCCGAGTCCCGTTAGTTGCATCTTCTTTATCTTCAAGTCCACCATCGGTACCAGAATCGTCTTCACTGGATGAGACAAAATCTACGGTGCGAGTTCTGCGCCTCTTCTTTTTATTCTCATCTTCCACGACTTCTTTGAACAAAGCGAATCGGAGAATGGCTTCCGCAGCAACTGCATCTGCCTCCTCGACTCTGCTCGACAGACGTGCTTTGGCATGTGCAGTGGCGAGTCGAATGATGGTCTCCAGTGTGCGAACTGTCAAGGGACTGGTTCTCCTTTGATTTCCCTCCATTTCATCGTTTCGCAATCCTACGTATATTTCAGCGATACGATCGGACGCGTCCTGCGTTAATACAGGCTTGACTCTTGTTTTCGCATATTGGATATATTTCTTCATGAATGGCATGCTCAGAATCTCAGGCTTCCTGTTCGAGCCTCGGCCAGAAGTACGTGTCACACCAGCGTGAAGCATGGCGTCATATTTCTCATACACCTCTACAGGATGTTGCGCTCCGACCTGGGTGTCAGCTGACACGCCAAGAGTCTGTGACGCCGATTCTCGAACCGGAGCCCCCTCCTCAGTGCCGGCAGTACGATACCTGTGCATGCGCAGTATGTGCTCCGATACTTGACGATCCCTCGTATCTTCTATATCGTCCGTGACCACGAAAAGGAGGTCAAAACGTGATAATAAAGAGTCAGGAAGCGCTATATTTTTGTGCGGGTCCTTGTGCGGATCGTACTGGCCAAATATAGGATTCGCAGCAGCTACGACAGAACAGCGAGCATTCAAGGAGGTATGAATTCCGGCTTTGGCAATGGTGACTGTTTGCTGCTCCATGACCTCGTGAATAGCCACACGATCCACATCGGACATCTTGTCGAATTCATCAATGCATACAACCCCGCGATCGGCCATGACCATGGCACCAGCCTCTAGTCTTCGCTCTCCCGTTTCCTTGTCTGTTGTGACAGCAGCAGTCAAGCCAACACCCGAAGATCCACGACCTGTGGTGGCGATAGCTAGTGGTGCTGTATTGAGAACGAATCGCAGCAGCTGAGACTTAGCTGTTGAAGGATCTCCAACCATGAGAATATTAATGTCGCCTCTCAGATGCGTGCCATTTTCGAGATTCTTCTCCATGCCCCCTAAAAGCATGAGAAGGACAGCTTTCTTGATATAATCGTGACCATAGATGCTGGGCGCAAGTGATTGGGAAAGGAGCTCAAGAAGATTTTTTTTCTTCGCAACCTTATTGATATTCCTGATGTCGGTGTCCGTGATGGTGCCAGTCGCTATCCCGCCGCCTGAATTAGAAGACAATAAAACGACGTTGTTGGCAAGGATAGTGGTTTTGAACAAGGCACTGTTGTGGTTGGTGTTTCGATTGCCCAAAGTTCGAAATATTCCAACGATCTGGACCCGATCACCTGGCTTGACTCGATCAACCAAATCATCATCTAGAATGATGTCGACACCACGGGGAAGCTGACCAGCAGGTGCCCGCTCTGGCATCTCCTGAATTGATACGGTCTGATGATCACGGAAGGTGCAGAATCCATACTCAGTCACCAGAGGATTGCCTTCATCATCCTCCCTCGGATAAACACTGGATGTGGTGACTCCATTAGTCATTGTCTGATCCTGATACTCTCTAAATTGGAACTTTTGTCGCTTTTCGTTGAAATGCACACTGCGAACGACTTTGGGCCGTATCAATGAACATCTTGTAACAATGCCTTCCAGGGATACCATGTGATTGAGATGTTGGGACGATAGGGTTCGGGGATTACACGCGTTGAGACCAAAATTGCCAGCCCAAGCACAGTAATACAAGGTGTCTCTGGCAGTCTGATCCGGCCGTGCTTGAGGGATGGTTTCAATAATCTTCTTCAAGGCATGGTTAAAGGCTAGGGAAAAGTCAAAAGGCTCATCGAGAATGCCTTTCGCAAGATCACTACTATGATCGCGAACAATATCCAAATCAACAGTCAAGCGCCGCTGATTTTTCTGGAGCATTAGGATAATGTCTGATCTATAGCTGCGTGCATGAGGATCACCTAAAGCTGACAGTTAGCAAAATCAAACACAGGGAGATGCGTGCCATGAGGGAATCGTACTAGGATCCAGGAAGTCCTCTGCCTGGCGGATGCGATCGCGAACACCTTCATCTTCAAGTATGAAAGCGTCCATGACTAGGGCTTGTCTTGAAGATAAAGATATGAATTAGTCGTTGCAATGGTCAGTAGAGCACGCACTGTCGCGGTGGAGAGAGGGTCGCCAGCAAGGGTGCCACCAGTGACGTTGACGGTTGAAGGCGAGTTTGAGGGATGAGATTTCGCCTACCAAGCGCGTAAAGTGGTAAATCGTGACTTAGCACGTCGTCTTTATTAGGTAATAAGGTATGCTGATTGTGACGCGACAAATCGCGAAACTATTGGCTTAGGTAGGTTAGGTACCTACCTGGTTATGTAATCTACTCCGCTTTGAGCTGCAATCTTCGGTATGTAGGTACCTAAGTACATGTAGTAACTAGTAAGGTAGGTATGTATTAGGTAGTCTATTCTTCTAGTTAATAAAACCTCAGTTGCCTGCCCACCGTGACCAGCTGTGACGCTCAGTTCTAGAACTTCTACGTACGTAATTCAGGGAAAATACCCTACCTGGTTAGTAAAGCTGAACTAATTTGCGACGAATCCTGAAATGATGAGGAAATAAAGCGAGGCTTAACAATTATGCCAGGTTCAGGGTAGGGTTTTTCGCGAGGGGCAGAGGGGACAAGAGGGGGAAAACTGCGAGAAGTGTGGATACGGCTTAGGTAAGGCTGGGAAGTACTCCGTACCTGGCCAATTAGATTGTACACCTGAAGCGTGGTTACCTGTTGGATGCGTAAACGCGCCTCTTCGGCAGCGGGAGTCTTCAGCTTTACTACCTACAGTCCCTCCGGACTTCCCATTTTACAACTAGTACAGGGAGCAAAACCTTTGTTTCCTGACGTAGTCCGAAGCTGAATGAGCGCGTCAAGCTGCGTAAGATCTTTGAGTGTCAGAAGCAACCGCCGGACGCTCCCAAAACGATGGTGATGCAGCAGTGCGATTCAGCATACTAATGGTGCCTCAACTTCAACAGATGAAATCACGCTGCCTAATAACGCTATCGCGACGGCGCTCCTGGACAAAGGAAGAAAGAATGCAGTACCTAGATTTGTCTGAAGACAGACGTGTCGAGGCGATGTGGAAGAAGAAATGGCTGCTTCTGACTACCGATCCATCGCGTTCGGGCAGCAGTAGCAGCAGATGCCCCTACTAGGGGCAGATGTAGTAGGGGTAGATGCACGGAGCTGGAGGCTGCGATAGGAAGATGTGTGTTCACTGATTGTATGTGCCGTTGAGTGTTCTGTGTGTGTTGTTTTGCCGGGAGGTGGCAATGCACTGTCTATTACGATCCGGCTTTAATTTCAAAATAAACTGCCCGTGTCTATTCGTTCCCTGGATTGAACGGTCTTGTGGTATGTTAGATACCGAGTGTCGCTTCCTCGAGGCTTCTTTTAACAATAGCAGAAGTCAATGCGAACTATCGATTATGCGGTCGAGTATAGGGGTTCGCCCGCTTTCGGAGGCTCGATTGACGCAACGCGGATTTTCATGAAACCGCCACCACGGTCGACACGAAACTCATTGACTGTGTAACATTTGGTAGTACTCTCTGATGCATCACAATCAAGTACATACGTGAAAGGTAAACATCCGGTCAAAAGCAGGAGAAGCTGCGCGATATTGCACAAAATAATACAGGAATCCGATAGCCCCATCCAAATCAAACAATATCCCTGCCGCACAATACGTGGTACACGTTACCGGAGCGTCAAGCTCCGCCCCTCAAGCCCATGCCTCTGTACCTATAGCGCGTAGCTCTTTACCTGTTCGTTATTACTTGGAGGCTGAAAGGAACACTCACTCGGCACAGTTTGGCATCCCACCCCTTGCCCGTTGTCCCTCACAGCGTCTTGTGCCATGCGCATGCCTTGATCTCCACCCACCGCTGCAGCATTTCGCAAGTTATCCATGATTTTCCCAACGCGGCGCTTAAACGCCAACCTGTCCAAAAGCAGCTGCTGACGTCCTCGCTCCAACTCACGCCTCTCAGCTTGTAAGATGCCTTCTATCTCGCTAAAGCATTTCAGCTTCAATTCTAGCTTCTGTAGCATAATGTTTGTAGAGGCAGAAACAAGTCGAGTCATTTCTCGTTCTTCATGAGACGCAAAGCCGGCTGCTCGAGCTCCGATTGAGGCCAACGGAATTGAGGCAAGCGCTTTGCTATCTGTAGACGTGGTAGTGGCAGCGGTGACTTGTTGACGTGTGTCGACATCCATCAAATCGCCACTTTCCTGATCCCGAATTTGTCCTTCTTGTTGATCTGACGTCTCTCTGTCACTGGTCCTTTGGCCGTCAGCATCCGAAGACACTTGACTACCGTTTAGTTGTTTTCGAAGACCTCTTTTGAGCTCCTCGGCAGACTTATTGGCAGCGGCAGCTGTACTCGCAGGGTCTGCCAAGCTGGCAAGAAATCCAACTACAGATAGCACTGGATTATCGACTTGGCTGAAAGGTAGATGACCGTGTTGTGCACCGAGTATAGATAACCCATTGGAAGCATGTATGGGTGTCTCAGAATCCAAGTACTTTTCCTCAATATCCAACTGCAAAAACTGGAGTACACATTCCTCTCTTGTTCTCGTACCTACATGCTCTGCAATTTCTCCCCAATCATCATCGAACCGCTCCAGACCCTCGAGTAGACGGAGAGTTTCGGAATCCGACCACGGAGCGTCCCGATCCAAACTGGACGTGTACGTCGGGTTTTCGATTTTCGAGTACATACTCGATGTATGGTTCGAGGGAAGTCTTCCCTCCATAAAGCAATTTGGACACACGTCATACTTGGCTTGTGGACTAGAGTCCGTCTGGCTGCTGTGATAATATACTCGTGTACAGTCGTTGCCGCATTGATGGCAATTGATCTTGACGATTGAGTTTGAGGAGCCGTCCTCGGCACCAGAGGCTCCGTTTGCAGTGGCAGATTCGCTATTGGAATTGCTTTCAAGCTTGTCCAACGAGGTCCCCTTGGAGTTCGCTTCGTAAATATTGCGGCCGATCTCTAGGTTCATGTCGCCTTTACGACCGGTTGATGTAAGCGCCTTTTTATCCGTATCATTGTTCTTCTTTCCCTCCAAAATGACAGGGTCTGCAGAAGGCTGCCAAGGCTGAAGGCCTCGAGGCGTGTCGCATATGATTTTAAAATGGCCAGTGAAGGGAGGGCCGACGTGCGATGGCCTCTGTTCGGCATCGACCTTTATCACACTAGTTAGTGCAACGCATCATACCATGAAAAAGAGAAAGGGGCGCCTACTTGGTAATTGATCAACCCCCATTGTTCCAAAAAAGCATGCACTCGCATGATCGCACATACATCTCCTGCCAAATTTCTGCGACAGGCTGTCACAGTCAGATACTCAACGGGATTCAATCTGTATGTGTTGATCATGAAGTCACGATAGTCCTTGTAAACAGCAGGTGTCTTGCTCCTATTGCGAGTGTTGAAAAACTCAGCCATAGCCTTGCGCTCGATATCGTGAATGCTGTTCATGTCGAACCACGTGCTGTAGCTGGGAAGCACGATGGCATGAGTTTGGGAGATGAGATGCTCGCGGGCCGCAGATTCAGCGGTCTCTTTCGACGTTTTTTCTTTAGTTTCCGGAGTTGCATCGCCTTCAGCGGAGTCGACCTTGTTTTGCATTGTCTCTATCGGCGCATCGCCCATTTCCGCGTCCGCACTGACAGCGGCGGAAGACGGAGCGTTGGACACGCCGGTGGCATCTGCGACGAGTCCAGCCTTGATCGTGACGCTATCTGGCTTCAAGCTCGTATCGCCAGCTAATACATCGGGCATTGGCACATCTATATTCGCAATTATCAGCTGTATAGCTTGCGAAAGCTAATTTGTCCACGCGTGTCGTACCTGTCCCTTCAGGTAAGCCTTCTCGTTGTAGAGAGGGTTGAACCAATTCTGGTGTGGCGTTCGGCGATACATTATTGATCGCCGATGACTCGAGCGTAGCAGAGTCCTGCATGGTGTCAGTGTGTCGAACTCTACCGCAAGTTGGGAGCTCAGGCGCGGGTAGTATCGCTAGGTGCGCGTTGCGCGTCTTTCACGGTCCAAGTTAGATGTGTGATGCTCGTGATGGGTGAAACTAGCTTCCACTCTAGGAAGTTATAGAGTGAAGCTGTGCAAATGTATTCGACGAGCCGAAAGTGCTGCAACGCGATGATAAGCCACGTCTTGCTTGTAAAATCAGGCGCGACCGGATCATTCAATGGACGCTCCATCGTGCGAGAACCTCCGACCTAACAAGAATTGGCTGATTCCGCTCCACCGCAGGCACGTGAATGACTCACGTGATACACTCCATAGATCGCACGTGTTAAGGCTTTAAAGTGGCTAACGACCTACGAGTCTACGACCGCATTTCATGACCAAGTTCGGGAAGTAACGGCTCAAGCGGTGCTTCATCAATTGCAAACATGCTCGCGAGACAATTTACTCCTTTAAATCGTCTTTCTAGCTTACGCATTGTATCGTCCTCAAAATACTCGGCTTTTAGTGGTAGTCGATTCCTGTCGACTATCGCTATATTGGAACAGCGTGATGGCCAACTTCTCAAAGGCTCGCTGAGCGCTTTTACGGCCGCCAAGAGGCTAGGCGGAACCATCCATGGCTTTGTTGCTGGTACAAATGTTTCTGCTGCTTCTGAAGAAGCTGCAAAGGTAGATGGTGTTGACAAGATCATCAAGGTCGAAAACGAGTTATACGAAAAGGTCGGGCTGTCATTTTCAAATCTCCACGAGCAATCATATTGACAAACCCCCAGGGCCTTCCAGAAGTCTTCGCGCCGCTATTAGTAGAGAACATCAAAAAGGGCAACTACACTCATGTCATCGGAGGACATAGTTCCTTTGGAAAAAGCCTGTTACCTCGGGTTGCGGCGTTATTGGATTCCCAACAGGTCTCCGATGTCACTACAATCCAGGATGACAAGACTTTTGTACGATCTATATATGCTGGGAACGCCATTGCTACTGTTGAGTCTTCTGACTCAATCAAAATAATCACAATACGTGGCACAGCCTTTGCTCCCGATACTTCAACGTCAGGCTCCAGTCAGATAGTTGAAGGTGTAGATCCTAAGGCCCATGCGCCAGCAGAATGGGTGTCCGAGGATCTGGCAACATCCAGTCGCCCGGATTTAGCTACAGCTTCTAAGGTTGTCTCTGGTGGCCGTGGATTGAAGTCGAAGGAACAGTTTGACGACATTATACTGCCTCTGGCTGACGCTCTAGGTGCTGCTGTCGGCGCTTCCCGTGCTGCCGTTGACAACGGCTATGCGGACAACAGTCTTCAGGTTGGCCAGACAGGCAAAGTCGTCGCACCAGGGCTTTACTTGGCTGTCGGAATATCTGGCGCGATTCAGCATCTGGCTGGTATGAAGGACAGTAAAGTCATTGCTGCCATCGATAAGGATGTGGATGCACCGATCTTTCAAGTCGCCGACGTCGGTCTCGTAGGTGACTTGTTTGAGAAAGTTCCGGAATTGACTCAGAAAGTAAAAACCAAGTAGCTGCCTTACTAAAGATATGAGACGCTCGCAGATAATTTCTATCGCCGTTCCCTTCATCGCACAACGTTGAGCATCTCTTGTATGCTTGAAAACTTTTCTCGCTGCTTTCCTTGTTCCTTACCACGCTGCTTCTCGGCTTTGTCTATCTGTAGCCACTGATCCCAGGAGACTGCGAGCTCTGCGCAGGTTTCAATCTCATGCCGTAAACCCTCCCAGCCTTGAGCCCATCCCTCTCTGTCCGATCTTAGAAATTGAGCTCCAGAATTCCAGTCTTGCACAATAGCTTCTCCAGTCATAAAAGCATCTTGCATTGTCGAAGCTATCACACCAGTCGGTCCCCTCTTCACCCAGCCTGCACAATACACACCGGGCAGATGCTTCATGACCAGCGAGCTTCCTTTTGCTTGTTTTCGTGTTACCCGGCCGAGGCCGTCATTCATCACAACTCCTCGCGTCTCGTTGAACTCAATGCCCGTCTCGGAAAATTCCGGCAGGGGCGCGGACTTGTACCCTACAGACCGGAATACGATGTCGGATGGCAAGTGAACGGTCTGGCCTGTGGTGAATGATCTTGACGTTGGATCGTAGGGTTCGCTCAGTTTCATGACGTTGAATTTGGTGGAAGCAACTGTCGTTGGAAAGCTTTCGTGGCCGAAGAATTGCGACGGAGAGAGACAGTAGTCCAGAGACCATGATCTTAAAGTCTCATGAGGAAGCTTTGCAGAACCTTTGAGAATGAGCTCCATCAATCGCCGAGGTACACGAGGTAGCGCATGAAGGTCGGGCGGTATTAATGTTCGGTCAAACGGATGGAAAGACACGTGAGGTAGCCTCATCAGCTCGCGTACTTCCTTGATCGTGAACACGCTCTGGAACCACAAGCAGCTTTAGAACAAGACATCACGGAAGACGGGCTTTTCCTCACATACCTGGATTGGCCCTCTCCTCCCCACAACGTGTACTCTCTTGATCCGATTCCGTGACAATCTTTCAAGTGCATGGGCCGCAATATCCGTCTTTCGCAAGATGTCGACGTCTTCCAAGAGGATCCTGGCCACATCGAGGGCTACATTTCCATGCCCAATCACGACGGCGTCCTCCGCTTTGTCTAGCAATGGGTCCAGACTTGAGCCTTCGGGAAGACCATTATACCAGCCGACAAACTGCCGAGCAGAATGAATCCCTTCCAGTGCCAATTCTCCAGGGATCCCGAGTTCCTTGTCTTCGCATGCTCCATAGGCTAGAAGCACACAGTCATAGTGACGCAGTAGAGACTGGAGCTTCACGCTACCTTGCTGGTTGTGAGAGGCTTTTTGACCCACGGACACATTGCCAAAGAACCGGAATGTGGGTGACGAGGCTATCTGCTCGAACTTTTCCTGACAGTTCTTGATACTCTAGGTCATTATAAAAATTATTGATAACCCGGCATTCGGCCCTTCTTAACATACCTTTACTTCTGGATGATCGGGTGCAACGCCATAACGGACAAGGCCATAAGGAACGGGCAGTGATTCAAACATGTCGACGTGTGTAAGCGGAATTCTGCTCATCACCCGGTAGGCCGTATAGAAGCCCGCGGGACCTGATCCGACGATAGCCAGGCGGAAGGGCGTCTGACTTGATCGGCCATCGTTGCACCTGCCCGTCGTGGAGAAGGTCCTGCTTATCGTCCGAAGACGCGAATATTTCCAATTACTCCGAGCGGCCATATCGGAATGACTGAAAAGGTTGATTCACCCACAGGATCGGCATAGCGCGAGGCAACATGCATGTACAGTGGCCCCAATTAAATAACGCGAAAATTTCTCCACTTTTTGTCGCGATGCGTCAATTCAGCTTCATTCACAAACCAACCCCATCATCTTTGAGCAGCCATGGCTACAACACCACGCCCTTTGAAGCCATTAGAGAAAAATTGATGGCACACACTAGGAAGCGCGTCTATTCAGCCTTAACAGCAAGCGAATCGGCCAAGTAGATCGCTAGTGACGAGAGTATCCTCCTAAGCCTCGTTTATGCCATTAAAAAACGGTTCACTACCCAAGATTGGGGGATCTCACCAAAAGGGCGAGGGCACCCGACCAAGTTAACAAAACACGATTTGCGACACTTCCAGACAAACATAAATCAATACCCATTCACTACCACCAAAGAGCTTTAAGAAATACGCGCTCCTCATGTTTCTACGGGGACAATCGCACGATACCTTGAGGCAAGGGGAGTCATGCACCGCGAAGCCGCACAACGCCCATTTTTGAGAGAAGGGCATGTCTAAAAAAGGTTCCAATTCGCGCTCAAGTGTTTTGAAAAGCCTCTTGCGTAGTTTCGTCGCGTTTGATACACAGATGAATGCGCTGTTGAGCGCGGCGATAAACAGAACCAGGAGTGGATTTGGCGCCCTGCCGGTCAGAATTGCACCTTGAACTTGTGATTACAATAACTCGGGTTCCAAGCAGCGGACTGGGTTCATTCTAAGTTCGAAAGCAACCGAGTTCGATTATGTACAAGCAAAATAAAGAAATTCCGACATGTCCTTACGTTTTGGGGGTGGAATTCGCTATTGTCAGATCTTGTGGTAGTCCAGGGAGGACTGCTGTCTTTTGAGTCTTTGCCGTCGATCATCGTCTTGGTGTGCAGTTGAGGTCTTGTGAGGACCTTTGCTGCCTTTGTGCATCCACGTCCCTCCTCTATTTTCTGCTACATATGTACGTAACATGTCTTAAGCGGCAAACACGAAATATGTGCCGACGACGCAATTTCTTCTGCTTTGCCTAACCATCGTGAATGAAGGCACAAACTCGTCCCACCATTTCTCCCACCATCTCCGCACTGACGTGAACAGAGCAGTAACGCGCACAGGTTTCAACGCCTTCATTTCTAATCCTGATTGTCTCAACAACAAGAGTAAACACGATTTCGCTGGGAGTCGAGACGCAATATACAAATGGCCTTAGATTATCCTGAAACAACCCCGACAGCCAATATCGCGACAGTTGGGCGGTATTTCAATATGCCGCACAAAATCAGATCAATGCGACCGCATTTTGTCACTATGAGCACTACAGATAATGACGCGGAACCGAAACCTAGAACGCCCACGCAATTTGGGCCACTTGTGTCCTTTGACAGACACCAGAGTCCTTTCTAACTCTGAAAATGTTGTTGTAACTGGCTTGTCTCACAAATATCTCGACTGCGGTGCACATACTCTTCCCTCTTGTTAAAAAGTCAATCTCTACTATGCACCACTTGTGACGGTCACCTGTAACCGCTCTGTCCGTTGCATTGTACCTATATATCCCGCACTAAGCTGGTTCTCATCAGTTTAGTGTTCTGACCTTTTGATCGGGTCGGTAGGGGTATCCAATTCCTCACACCACTTAGTGGACAGACGAAGAAATGGATCAAGTGGCTGCGAGTCGTGCAGTTACTTGCCCATGGTAAGGTTCGCCAGTGCGTTGGGCACATCAGTCTTGCTAACTATTGTTTGAAACAAAGTCGAGACGACGGGATGGTGAGAATCCTGGTAGGAAGATGAGCGAGCCATTGCCTCTATTCCCACCAGGACTGTTACCAGCAGGACCAATGTTTAATCAAGGTCTGACGTTGCGACAGTGCATTGCGTAATTTGCGTTACGCAATCTAGATAGATAGGGTTATTCGCTGCCCTTTCCGATTTGATCATCTTGTTGCTGTACGCATTTGGAACGTATTCCACTCACGAGTCACAGAGATTCGGACGAATGGAGCTCTAGGCTTCGTGATCAGAAGTTGACCTTTTTTTTTTTGCATCGGCTATGTATCTACTACGCGAAGCGGGTGGAATGCATCTTATCTCTCTGTAGCTTTCTTCACGGTTGGGTATCCTATTCCACATAATCACTTTTGTATTACCACCGAACATGAATCCGCTTGAGGCCAATCTCACTGCCAGACCACAAGAGCAACAAGCCATCCGTAATCACTACCGGTAGCGTCTTTGTTGGAAAGTCGCATCTGACTTGGGAAGCACATCACCTGTCCCGAGTTACGAGTCGACTGCCTGGGCCTAGGGGTCCACCACCGCCCCTTAAGTCAACTGCCTGCACACAACAGAGGATTCTGGCAGCTTTATATGAAGACCAAATTTCCTTTCGCCAATCGCCCAGACCGGCAATATCAGATACTCTCAAAAGACTACATCGCGAGACCCGGCTCAGGTGATTCATGCTACCTCTACTGAAGTTCGATTAACATCATTATCTCGAAAGCTTGGCACATATTCGGCTTTGTCCAACTCTGATGAGAATTTACAGCGGGAGCAACATTCTCTCGATGGTAGAAAGCGAACTCGTCTAGTTCAACTGGCTGAGACTTTAATGGCAACACATGCATGGGTGTCAAGGACGAATCATCGTGGGTCCGTGACCACGTGGTGACTAAACCAGACGGCAATCACAACCTTTTTGGCTCACGCTCGGAAACGTGAAATTGTTTCTGATGATTCAAGATATGACGAAGAGCACGGTGTGACGTATGACAGTCCAAGATTGCAGGAACCGGTTGATGCGCAACTGAACATCCTTCCATCGCATACAGCTGCCGACCTCAGAGACGCGACTTCAGCAACAGAGACAACATGATTCTGCCTGAATTGAGTAATAAACTGAGGGGGGTTGACATCAGTCATGATGTTGCGGAACGGTGCAAGGGAACTCAGACATCTTGGAGCCGACTTAATAGTGATTATATGCAGCTGAGCGATGATATCTGTTGTAGATCGTATCGGGAACTCGAAAGAGCCATTTCGCCGATGCTGGCAGGATAACGCAGAAGATTTGCCATCTGGAACTAAATGGTCAATCGACGAAAGGTCAGCTCTCAACAGGGACGGAACTACTGACAACGTGCTTGGATTGAGAAGTTGACCTTACCTGCTATTGAGAGAACGTATCACTGATGGGATTTGACTCGGGTGACGGGTCGGATAATTGACCTTTTTGTCTTCTCACTGATCATGATGCTGTAATGACTCTACAACTACAGTACGTGGCACAACCGTAACCGATGTTCTGTAGTTCTTTCAGCGACCCGAGCCTGTATAACTTATATACGTGGCCCAGGACTTTGTTGTTACAGCACCGAGGGTGTCTGCCGTCCATTGTGCCTCCCGCAAGGCCTGGATACGGCACAGGTGTCGCATGGTGGGCCGGCCATGAGGACAGTTCCAGGGTTTATCCAATTCCCCCATGTGCCTGATGATAAGAGACATTTGACTAGTAGTTAGGGCTTTGCCAATCATGATGCTGCTGCGACAAGCTCTCATTGCAAGCATTTTGCGGACAGCTGAAGGTCGAGGGATGTAATTCGACCCTACAGGCTCGTCTGCGAGAAGGGAGATAAGATCTTCAAGGTCCTTCACTGTAAAGGTTGATTCGCGACTCAAAGGCAATGCAAGCAGCCGACATCGACTTCCCACCGGGGCGGTACCCGTAACATCGACCTGGACCTGAAATCCGTTTGCCTCTAATGCTCGCACATTCTGAAGCACAATTTCTTCTTCTAAAGCGGTCAACACCAGCGTTTTTGGATGTACCAACCGCTGTGATTGCACCACCGTATTGGCCTGTAACTTTTCGAAGTTGAACTTCTCATCCGACGCATGCTGGTCAATAATCAGAAGTTCGTCTTGGCTATCATTTGCCATCTGAAAGATGCTTGTAGATCGCGGTCGTAGTGCTATGATGAATCCGAGATTGAATTGACCAACAACCCTCATCTTTGCAAAATCATTTTTAGATATCATCAGAGACAATTTTGACTCGGCATCGGAAGCACCAAATTCTGTAAGGCATGGACCGGAGTCACCTGCGAAGTTTCGGGCATAATCTTGCCCCCAGGAATGCGATAGGCGAGCTAACTCATCATCGGTCGCGTAAATAACCTGCAAAATTTGTGCGTTTGCGAAGCTACTCTTTTTCGCCTCGTTCGTCGTACTCGCTTTGGTAATTGTCGATAGACTGGAAAATTTCCTGTCATCCTTGTCTCGTGCTTCATCCATCCGGCTTATTCTTGCGTTAGAAATAGTGTCAATCCGCTGTTTCTCTCGGTCACAGAGACCTGATCTCTGACTCTGAATAGGTCGTCTCTTTATTCCGCTCCCTTCTGCAGAGCTTTGGGGAGTAACCGAAGTAGTGAGCCCGTTCAGTACTTTGTACTTGGAAATATGGCCATCATCAGCCGGTCCCAGAGTACTGCCAATTACAGGAGGCGTGATTTTTATGGTGGAATTTTTGCCCAAACATACTTCTACATCGACACAAGTGCGAGACGTTTTGGCACTGGATATCGTTGAAACTCGCTTTGAAGGAGGCGATGAGACGACATCTTCGTGTGAAGTTTCCACGTCGCTATCTGTACAGGAGCTTTTACGTAACAGCTCCTTCGTACTGTTCAGTCCACGACGACCATCTTGTCGTGTGCTTGCCTCTGAGCTGATAGGTTCGGCACCTGAAACGTGGCATGTCGTGCCATTCGAATTTGCACAATTGCCACCAGACTCATCAGACATGGCGCGCTTCTGTCGTGTTTCAACTCCAGCCTTGTTCATGTCTTCAACTCCATTGACTGACAACCTTGCCCACTCAACATCATGATTCGGCCATTTGCTGCCCGAAGAATGCCCATCACCGACTGTGCAGTCGTCTTGTTTTGCTGTCACCCTCGAAGAATTTTGAACCCCTTTTCCCCAGCTCCTCGGCGGCAGCCTGCTTTTCACGTCTACATCGCTCGTCACATGGTCCGTGACTGAGGCATGTTCCTCGTAATTGGGACTTGTAGCTTCCGTTGCTGTCATGACTGAAGTTGAGGAAAGTGACGAATGACGTCCTGATGGCTGCCTCCTCATGATTAGAGCGGCCGGAAGTCGATGGTCATGACAGTCAAATAACACTCCTATGGAGGTGCGAAGATGATCCAGCAAAGAGGTTTGATCGTGGAGTAATACACTTCT
Source organism: Claviceps arundinis (assembly GCA_018360175.1). Classification (NCBI taxonomy): domain Eukaryota; kingdom Fungi; phylum Ascomycota; class Sordariomycetes; order Hypocreales; family Clavicipitaceae; genus Claviceps; species Claviceps arundinis. Next base: position 19,324 of record SRPS01000324.1, read on the forward strand.
TTTGTCCGGACTCACGTTGACATCATACATGTTCGTGTCAAGCTGGATGTCGGCGAATATGAATGGAGATTGAGAGTGGTTGTAAGATTTGTATACCTCGTTGAAAGTCTTGGCTAGTTGTGGTAAGCCACATGGCCTTCCATTCACGAAGAACATCTGTCGATCTGGAGTATGCCTTCCTTCCCCATGTATCGGCCTTGAGACAAAACCTTTAATACGAACCTGTTTGGAGGGTTGGTGTAGTAGATGTGAGCCCTGCATAGTCGGCTTTGCCCTGGATGACTCCATTTCGAGGAGTATGTCCAGAGGCACGAGCGACGAGACTGCCTTAGATCCAAATATATTTATGATATTTTCACGAGTAGTCTGATTGCCGTTGGTGGAGAAAAGTAGCACTCGTTTGCCTTTGCTGGGCTGTTGCGACACCGAAAATTTGAGATTAGTCTGGATGCAAGCATATTGGTTCAAAAGAGCAATGACCTTATGCCATTCTCTCTTGATGTTGCGTTCCAACTCTCGACGCCTTACTGGCAGCTTATGAAACAAATTCTCAACCGAGACTGTTGTTCCTCGCTGGGCAGCCAAAAGTGTAGTGCTAGAAAGTTTACCCAAGGTGTCAAAAGAAAGCCTGCAGCCTTTAGGGACATCGGACTCTATGCACGTTGTGATAGTTAACTGTGATAGAGCACAAAGAGATGCCAGTGCTTCACCTCGAAAACCAAAAGTTCGTAACGAACTAATGTCTGAGTAGCAGGATAACTTTGAAGTGTGATGCTTTAAGGCAATCAATGCATGATCAGCAGGCGGGATACCAGACCCATTGTCCTGGACTTCGATGCGATCGAGGCCCTGATTCTTAAAGCGGACATCTACCGAGACGTTAATTCGCTTGCTAGGTTAGCAGCTACAAGAGCTCTGGTCCTTTCCAAGAAGAGAAGATTCAAGCTGACTTCGTCCTTCACGAACCTATGTTATTCGCACCAGAGTCGACACTGTTCTCTATGAGCTCCTTGACCACTGAACAGAGGTCCACAATGACTTGACCTGACTGTAGTAAATTGATCTACCCATTTTTAGTACAACTGGTGCAGCTTCGAATATTGCTGAAACAGAGAATATAAACCGACTCACACTGTTGTCGTCGATGGGCTTGATTGAAGCAGCCATTTTGGCCAGGATTAATAACGTTCAAGTTGAGGATATCCTCTATCTAAGTAATCCGACTAAATGCGTCTCGGAAACACAGCTGATAGCTTTGTAATGCTAGGTAAACAGACAGTTGTTTTGGCGAAGAACCGCGAGAGATTTTGACAAAGAGCCGTGTACTCCGTACATGTATATGTATTCCGTATGTACTCCGACATTTCTGGGCGGTGCATTAGTCATCAGCACGTGACAGTGTGCTCCTTTCGGCTCCTAATGTGGCTCAACTTTTCGATGCAATTCGATCATCCAGTGCGACGCATCAATGCAGCTTCATCCACGAACCAAATAATAATCTTTGAGCAGCCATGTCGATGCCATCACGCCATTTGAGACCATTAGACGGCCCGCAGTAGAAATTTAGTTTGGCCAGCCTTTACAGCAGGCAAATAAGCCACACAGATGGCTAATAACAAGGGAATTCTCTTAAGCCTCGTCCATGGCATCAACAAACGGTTCACTGACCAAGATTGGGGTATCTCCTCACCCACCTGATCCTGCGTTGTCACCCCACCTGAGGGTATCGGTGAATCGACCACGTTTCCGGGCCCCGCTACCACGACCAAACTACCAAATCCAAGAAATTTTCGTTCGGACCCACCTATTGCAGTGCGATTTACTTCGACGCACGTTAGGGGGTTAGTGGTTAGGGGTTAGGGTTAGTGGCTAGGATTAGGTGCTAAGGTTAGAATTAGGTGTTAGCTAATGGAATTTGCAATGGATGTTTTCGCACTGTGTAGAGTTTGGTAAAGTTTGGTTTTGGTAGTTTGGTCGTGGTAGCGGAGCCCGGAAACGTGGTCGATCCTGCGTTGTCACTCAGAATTGCACCTTGAACTTGTAATTACGACAACTCGGGTGTTAACCAAGGGAATGGGTTCATTTAGACTCAAAAGCAATTGAATTCGATCATGTACAAGTTCTAGTCCAAATGACCTGGCATACCCTCATGTTTTGAGCTGGAATTGCTGCGGCAATCAGGGTTTTCTCGTCGTCCTCACAGGGACCCCGACTCAAAGAGAGGCGGCGTCACAAGCGCCGTTTACCGTGATCACATTAAAAATGCAGTGATGCGAAGCTGTGCCAGTGCGCGCCAAAAATAGGCGAAAGGGGTGTCACGTGAAGGTGAAAACGTGTTTCGGTTTTTTTTTCTGAGGATACTGACCAATGGGAAGAGGAGAAGGCAGGAAGACTCCACTCCATACCCTCGCTCATTTATTCACTACGCCAACACCGATGCAGAGAGAGGGAGAGAGAGGGTCTTTAGTTGCTTAATCAGTTGCTTAATTGGGGAGGCGTGAG
>SRPS01000325.1:0-21617 GCA_018360175.1 Claviceps arundinis
TTCCATGAGAGACTTAGTTACAATGATAGAGTGATGATCAAGCTTGACGAGCTCGGCGGCCATACAACCACTCAGGCCTTCATCAATGAACCTCAGTACCGCAACCTCAGACATCGCGTGTTGGAAACTGTTTCTGAATTGCGTAGTCTAAGATTCCAGCTAAGTTCAACTGTAATATTATTGAATTTATGTTGTTCATTGCGTTTCTTGTTAAATTTGTTTTGTTTTTTTCTCTAATGTTATCACCGATGTCAAGCGCCAACGAAGATGGAAGATGTGATGGCCGGTAGCTGGGTGTACGGCGCGACGGAACAGGGTCGACCGAAAAAGGATATTAGTGGGACAGGTGGTATGAATAGTAATATGGGGTGGTAGAAATAACGATACTCTCTCACACTTGACCAAGTTTCTAGAGGCCCCGAGTTCGAGTCGGGGTGGGGTGAGAATTACGAGTCACTCCGTAAGGCCCAGAGGCGAGGTCGGTCCATCATCTGGACGAAAGGTACATGACCATTTGTGAAAATTGTGGGTCGACCCGCACGTACCGATCCACACCAGCCTTCCAAGCAGCTATACCGTATTCGTAGTAGACTAGGTACGCGACATGTGTCACGTTTGCCGTCAATTGCACCGATATCCAGTGACCCAGTACCTGGGATTGGTGCTGATTTTATCAGAGATGTAATCATCAGCAGGCATTTGAACAAACGAACGCTTTGTGCAACTCGGACATGTACGGTAGGACGTCGCGAAATATACGACCCACGGATCGTTGGCTCATACGAAGCGATGAGCCGTGTTGCGCTGGGTCTCGCCGAAGCCCATGATGTATAAAAATACCATCAACTTCTGCTCACAACTTACAAGTTCGGAGCTGCCGCTCTTTGCCCAAGGTTGTATTAGCCTTTAGTTATGAAGGAGGCGGAAAAATTGATTCTTCGTGAGCCGCAAGACATCCTTGAATCTGTCATCTGGACTATTCAGGAGCTCATAGGCGTATTTCGAAGCGGCGTCCAATGTAGGTGCATGTTCAGACGTGCTCAAGGATGGTACGGCTCCTCAAGGACTTCATCTTCATCTGAGGATTGGAAATGAGTGTACTCATCATAAGGGGCGAAGGCTCCAGTATTGTCGTAATCAACATCGGCCTGGTAGGGCATGCCATCAAAGTCGAGGTCCATCTCCTCCGTCTGGTAGGGCATGCCATCAAATCGATGTCGCGAGAAGTCTCCATTGTGTGCGTGCTGTGTGTTGCTGGATTGAGATGGGAATTTGAAAGGGGAAGCAGATATATGTCCCAGCTGGCAGCAACGCGTCATACGAAGAACTTGCACAGCATCAGGGGCCGGTGTGCAACTTGCACACAATGGGGGATGAGATGGTGGTCTACCTTCAGAGGTGATGGTCTCCCTTCTGTGATATATGAGACCACACCTCTGCCTCTTTCCTTCTCTCTTTTCTCTTCTTCGATAGCTTCCATGAATATACTAGATTGTTCATGTCAGCCACTCTTGCGTATACGCAACCATCGCGGATTTGTCCCAACATCCATACTTCCCGTGACCAAAGATACTTCCTGAGCACACACGTCAAAAAAGTGGATCGTTCAGGTCGTTACTTGACCATGGCTGGGAAACATACCCCTTATTATATGTACCTCCGTAGACTGGTTTTCTTTTGTAGCGCAACTTCCCTCCGGGGGCCCTGCCGGGGGCCGCCTGCGGCGGGCTGCTCGCTACGCTCGTGTCAAGTATCAATCCATCAAGTATTCCAGGTTACAGCTCTTCATTTTCAGCTCAGCGACACAATCACGTAAGCAATTCAACTTTTTGTTTTCTCCCACTGCGGCGGGGCTGCTCGCTACGCTCGTTTCGTTCAAATGCATTGAGCGACGCAATCACGCAAGCAATTCAACCCTTTTTTATCTCCCTCCTCTGCTGGCCAAATCACGTGAGCATAACAATTACGTAGCAATTCAACTTTTTTTTTCCTCCCTCCTCTCCTGGTCCCCCCCCGACATGCCCCCCCCCGGACACTGAACTTTGGCGTAAATGTAAAGCTTCGCTTTACTTCCTCATCTTTCAGTAATCGTCGTAAATTAGTTCAGCTTTACTAAATAATTAATCGGCCGAAGATTCCTGCATCTTGTGGCCTCGTTCTTTCCACTTTCCCTTCGTTCTCTGCTTTCTAAGACAGGCATAATTGATCTCATACGGACACTATTGCAAACATGCGACTTTGCAACAGTGTCCTGTCTCACCTGCTATACTGTTAATTGCTTAACCTGTCGTATCAACAATATCAGACTTCAGTGCTTCCATCTCCCGCAAGTGCAGAGCAGAGGAGGGATGCGCCGGCCGTCCTTGGCCCTCGGCATTTGGGAGGTCGGTCCAATTGGCAATTGTTGTGCGGATGTTCCGGGGCCCCTCGTAGCCTGTAGGTAGGTACATACCTAGGCACTATTCTTTGGGGGGCTACAAATCGAAGGAGGGCCCATACTCCGGATTCCGGCAAGAGAAAAGTTGCACTCCGCAGTCCGTCTTGACTCTCATCTCTACGTATATAACGTAATTCCAATCATGAGTTCGCCGTTCTTTTCGGTTGCACGCGTGCATGGGTTTCATATACGGACATCAGTTCAAGCTAGAAGATTTGTTTCAGACACTGTTCCTGAGGCCGTTCGCCCGTTGGCCTATGACCTACACAAACCTGCGAAATCTCAAAGTTGTGCGAAGCAGCCGCCGATCATCTTCCTCCACGGTCTCTTTGGGTCCAAGAAAAACAATAGAGGTATCAGCAAGTAGGTTCTCGCCCTTCAATCATATCAAGATTTGTAAACGCTCAGATTTCCAATATAGGTTGTTGGCGAGAGATCTAGGTGTGGATGTTTATGCTCTGGTGAGTCGAAATTTGTGCTTCCGATTGAGCGACGGTACTGAGGCGTGACGATGCGAAGGATCTAAGAAATCATGGCGAGTCTCCCCATGACCCGCGACACGATTACCATGCCATGGCAGAAGATGTGTCGGCCTTCATTCAGGACCAGAACCTGAATAATGCTACCTTGATCGGCCACTCGATGTAAGTGTGAGGTGTAACTTTCGAGATGATTGCAGGTAAGGTATGCACGATGAGCTGCTAACATTTCCGAAGGGGAGCCAAGACGGCTATGGCACTTGCTCTTCGATCTCCCGAAGTAATATCAAGTATCATAGCTGTTGATAATGCTCCTGTCGACATGGCCTTAAACGATGATTTTACCAAATACATCAAAGCTATGAAGGAGATCCAAGACGCGAACGTCACCCGTTCAAACGAAGCGGATAAGATCCTGCAAAATTATGAAAAGGTAATAGAGTGGTTCAAAGTCACGAAATAGATGTGCTGCTAACATGGCTTAGTCTCTCCCAATCAGGCAATTCCTTCTTGGAAATCTGTATGCACCCGCAGAAGGAGACGCCCGGAAATTTCGTATTCCTTTAGACATTCTCGGAAAGTCTTTGCATAAGCTCGGAGATTTCCCATTCAAACGACCTCAAGATTATCGCTTTGAGAAGCCTTCCTTATTTGTGCGGGGCACAAAAAGTAACTACATCGCAGACGATGCAATTCCTGCAATCGGAGAATTTTTTCCTTGTTTTCGTCTCGTCGATGTTGATGCAGGCCATTGGCTCATTTCCGAGAACCCAGAAGCATTTCGACAGGGTGAGTTTTTTTTTGATAAGATCGTCCTACGGCACGAGACACGTAGTCCTAACTTGTCAACAGCCGTGACGAACTTCCTGCAGAGTGATGCATGAGCACTGTACATACATAGTATGTAGGTAGGTCCGACATCTACGATGTACCTACCAGGTAGGTATTTACGGTTGATGGCGTAAGCCCGGGGGTCTCTGATTCACAGGCCACGCACGCTATTACCCAAAACTTAAAAGACCTTTATGTACTTCCGTAGTGTTGACTGTCCGAAGGAAAGGAGGATGTCGCCGATTAGGTCTATAAAATTGTGTGTTGGTGGTAGGTACTATTGCTCTTCCAATCATCCTAACAAATGTACCACATTTAGTGTATTAAAAAAGGGTCGGGATAATTCCACTGCCCATTTTCGCTATTTCCACTGCCCATTCTGGATATTTCCACTGCCCTAATAATGTAAAATAAAGTGACATAGTATTTGAGTGTGGCCACCGCAGAAAACCAAGTCACTGAATTTCCCCCCCTTTCGTGCATAGACCCAAGGCCCTCAGCAGGGAAAAATGAAGCGACATGATATCTGAGTGTAGCCACTGCAGGAAACTAAGTCACTGATTTGCCCCCTCTAGTGCATAACCCCTCTAATTAACAATTATCCTCCTGCGGCCCCGACACAACGATGTCACCTCCCCTCAAATCATCGCCAAAGACGCAAACATATCTCAGGATTAGGAATTGATGATAAAGTTAAAGGTTAGAGTGTAAAAAATGAATACAACTTCACCTTGAGATATGTACGGCGTCTTTGGTGATGATTTGAGGGGAGGTGACGTCGTTGTGTCGGGCCTCGAGGGAAGATAATGAGTTGAATTAAAGGGGTTATGCACGAAAGGGGGTGAAATCCAGTGACTTAGTTTTCCGCGGTGGCCACACTCAAATACTATGTCACTTTATTTTAGGTACATTATCAGGGCAGTGGAAATATCCAGAATGGGCAGTGGAATTATCCCGACCCTTAAAAATGTTTCATTATCTCTCCGGCCCCATTGATATCAAAAGAAAAACATAGTGAAGCAGGGCATATGTTCCTGAATTCCCAATGGAGAAATTATCATTCCGACTGCCTATTGGCTTGCGCCACTATGTTTCATGCCATGGTTCGCATGACTACACCGCTTGTGGAAAGACACATTTCATTTCGCATTTCGCGTTCCCCGATCTATACCTCAGCTAGCACACGCTCTTTGAACTCGCGATCCACCTTTTGGCCTTGGTCGTCTGTCCCTGATTCTCCATGCAAGGCCATTAAAGCACCAAGATCGAACTTTGGGGTTTTGAGGAGCTTGACCTTGCGAATGTGCACCTAGAGTCTGTAGTTAGCAAAGACCATAGCCAGTACCAAATGTCAGTCGATGCGTACGTTTTGCAAAGGATAGATTCCAGTGGTCGATTTCTCGATCTCGCGACCAATCACCTCAGGGATGAGCTTTGACGTAAGCTGGGTGAGGGTGCAGCTAGAGGCCTCGCGTTGAATGATGTCGGTCATTTTGCGTCGAATGGCTCTAATCTGGGAAGACGCCGCATAGGTGGTTTTCTTGATTTGATTAGGGCGGCGTTTGGTGAATCCAATGGCGAAGAGACGGATGAGGTAATCATCTGTCGTCTTCACAGTCACATTGGCTTCAATAAGAGTCTGCCATTTACGAACGAGGGATCGAAGTTTATCGGAAGTGAAATCGAGGCCGTGGAAGTTGGTCAGACAATTTTTGCCCTGGACCTCGTCTACGCGGAGACGAACCTTTCGGAACGAGTGCTCCTCATCCTTTTGGAGATCCGCGAGGGACACCTCAATGATGCGACCCTTCAGCGCATCGTTTGCGTTCTTAAGACCAGTCGTGCGATTCACCAAAGTCTTGCCAACGCTGTTCGTTTAGCCACGTTAGATTTGTCGCGACAATCGAGGTTTGGGATCGATTCGTAGTGAACTCACTCTCGGATACTGAAGGAGCTTGGAGCCTGAGGTATTGTAAGTAGGATTTCCAATTATGAAATAAGTTCCTCTCAAATATCGAATATACCTTGACAGAGTACCAGTCTTTTCGAGAGAAAGGGTCGACAGTCTTCTTTTTAAGACCCTTCTTACCCTTGGAGAGTCTCTTGTTCCTATTACCAGTTAGGGGCCGAGGCCTTCAAATTTTGCAGTCGTCGTAAGGTGAGGAGACTCACTTTCCAACCGCCATATTTGCTGGCTGATGTGTGAGCAGTTGGATAAACTGGCTGTGTTGAGCAGAATGATGGAGAATCGAGAATATTTTTACTTCGTGTGTGCACCAACCAAAGTCTAAGCGAGCCAAGTGAAACGTGAAAGGAATATCGTTATTCCGGGCCCACCCTCGGGTTTCGGCTTACCTGAGACGGCCCTCATACACAGCCACGTGACGACTGACGGCGGCAGTTTACATACCTCTTCTGCACCATGCATTCCACAACTATGTAGGTACATATGTACATAGCATTTCCAACGACAAGCTGCGATCTTCCGCTCTCGCCCAGAGCCCTTCCACAATAAGGATATCTGCACACACATCCAGTTTCCATTGACCTTGGCATATGCGATTACGATCACGAGTCCCATCCCAGAGATGCGCAATTGGCAACGCGACCACAGACATCTCGGGCGAAGACTTCACTCTAGGCCTTCCCAACGTCGTGGTCTCTCGTGTAAAGAGGCGCAAGGCATTGTGTTTGATGCCCCCTTGACCTGCCAGACATCATGACGGAGCCCAACGCGCAATGGCTAACTGAATGAACTCACCAAAAATGATATGAACAAAGAGGTCACGAGTCCTGTGAGCGATAACGATGAGGAACTCAGTTGTGCAAACAGCGAGGACACACGGTGCCGAATGAACTGGCATCACAGGCCACAACGCTGACGCCTACGTAAAAATGAGCTCAATATGAAAAGTCCGTCATCTTTGACGAGAGGTCTATCAAGCCGAGATGAAATCTTCATTGTGGTAAGAGTATGTAGCCTTTCGTAGCTTCACTACAGCTTTCCTGATGCCTACATACATACCAAAATGAAACCACGTCACACATTCAGTTTGGCCTACCTCTTGGCGCGTCCTGGCACAGCTTCGCGTCACTGCTTTTTTCAATTCTCAACAGACCACTTCCATCTACATAGCATTTTTCCATGAAGCTTTGTATTGTATCGACATTTTTCTCATGTATGAAGGATTTGCGCCCACAGCTCAAGATCTACGAAGCGCGTCTACAGTGTTCTCGCCATGGACCGTGCCTCTGAGCCAGTCCCTGAGCAAGCCTTTGAGCCATTGCAAATATTTGGCTTTTGCGAAGATGCGATCGAGTTAGTCGGCGTATTTGGCTCTTGCGAAGATGCGATCGAGTCAGTCGACGTCGCCTCTTCCAGTACCAGGAACAAGACATTCCAATCCCTTTTGAAGCCGTAGATCGATTCTGGTGGGCTCGACCGGACACAGCTGTTGATAGGAGATGATCTCCCTCTTGGACCGTATGATCCCTTAATAGTCAAGGGCAAGGGGAGGCCGAAAGGTTAGGTAGTCTTGGTCTAGGCGCACGATCGCATCGGCGCGACCCGACGCTGCTTGACAGAGCTCTGGATATGGAGCGCAATGAAGCATTGCAAAATTCTTCATCCGCGCCGTCATCATCAGCGCCTTCAGTTCGGAACCGAAAGCGACGTCTTCCACATCCGGAGTTTGCTTTCCCAGAGCCCCTAATTCGCCTTTCACGACCACGAATGCTTCGGCCACAATCGAGGCTTTGGAGTGGCTGGACGTTCATGGGGATACGTATGAGGCGGGTACGCAGATGCCTCGCGCATCTCAACGAATGGCGCCGCCGTTGGAGGACCCAGAGGCGCCATTCTCACTGGGAGGCCCGAGAGACATCATCTTTGGAGATGGTGAGGGCTTAGCAATTGAAGTCGAGGATGACGTTACCAATGAAGCGGAAAATGAGGCTGACATTGCAGCTCACATTGACGCAGGAGGCGATGACGTCGCCACTCGAAAGTATTGGGATGGTGTTGCGAAGAACATGAGGAAGTCAATTAAGCACTTGTATTTATTTCCACATTGCAATTCCACATTCGATCAATTGATCTTTGAAGCATTTGCCCCAGTGTCATACATACCTAATCTTGATGCAGTGCGGAACGGTCACGTGTTGATGACAAATATTGCCGGTACTGGCGATTGGGGTTCATGAATCATGACTCATGAGACCCTATTAGTAGGTATACTAATTCAGATGCGCACGAAAAAGATAGAGCTATAAAAGTTCGTTTGTCGCTCGCTGCAGTATCCTCGACGTGCGTTCCTCGCTCTGCCGACACTGCCCCGAAGGCCCGAGACCGTTGACCATGTCATCAACGAATGCCTTGACTTCGACGGCCTCCATCCCATACATCCAGCCGTGCCACCTCGGCGCGAACGGCGTGAGATATGCGCGGCTCTTGATAACCCCAAGCTCGCGCTGCGATCGAGTATTTTCGCGTTATGGAAGTTGAAAGACTTGAGGATATGGCTACGTCCTACCAATACCTTTCATCAGCTGACTTCGAGTTGTCACGCGATGTGCCGCACAGGATATGTACATATTTGCTTAATGGGCGGCAAAATGCCGATGTTTGACGTTCGTGCCCGAGTTGCAAAGCGGGAGTCAATCTTCATACTTGGCATTCGTAAACCGCAAGCATTCTACGCACATGGCATCAGAACTTCAACCCTGTGCTCGATATTGGTGTCACACGAATAATGAACTAGGCCGCAGGCGGGTCGTTTCAAGGTTTTATGTCTGTCCTTAACCTTAACCTTCGTTATGTGGCTTTGGGGCGATACTAGGACTAGTGAGGTGATTGTAGACAAAGATGGCAGGGCGCATAAATCAAGTACCAATACCACATACAGCTCGCGCGGTCCAGGAGTCAGGCGCGATAGTGATCATCACTGAGCACTTATGTTCAATGGTCGATGCTATTTGTTTATTTGTGTGAGTAGGTGTGTCAGACAAGCTGGATTGACCAACTTACTCTTCCCACGTTCTCCCCTGAACAGATTGCAATTCCGCGGCTGTAAGACGAGTGCCAGCAGTGAAGTATCCTGGAGATGCTAATCAGTACATCCGTCCGCACTCGCGATACTGGGCAAGGAAGGACTCACCCGCAGTGATCTTTGCATCGATCTCAACCCGAGAATCAGCAGGTATCAAGTCACCAGGAAGTTCAACTCGTTCCAAAATAGGAATTCTTTTCACCTTATTGTAAGCTTCTACACAGTTGCTGTATCGAGATCGCGGAATATAACTCACCCCTGCCCGACAATTGCATCATGCTTCATACTGCAAGGTTGTGCCCACTGTCAATAGCTTTTGGAGGGTGTCTAACGTGTTCTGGAATATAGGGCTACTCACTTGCTCATACTTAACATTCTGTCTATCTTTTTGATGCCAAGCCAATGCAATATGTCCGGCATGAGAGCTTGGAAGCGCATGTCTTTGACTCCAGCAATGTTTTCCGTCCTCAAGAAGTAGTCTGAAGCTCGATCCTCGCCACGTTTGCGGGCATTGTAGACCACTTCTGCTGGTCAGTTTGTGTTTCGATCTGAGCAACATCTGCATAAGGCGAGATTGACGGCTTACAGTACTAAAAAATTATTAGTTGCTTAAGCACATAATACTCCACAACTAGTCCTGGTGAGACCGTAGAAAGAGCAGAGCGAAGTATGCGCCAGTTGACATACCTTGGTCACCTCACCTAACGCCCTGCCCTCTTTTCTGAAGTAAATGACCACACCGCTTCCCCCATTTTGCGCCTCTTTCACAGCCTCTTCGATACCAAAAATCAGGTAAGGGCGACATGTACAAATGTCTGAGCCGAAAACATCGCTTCCATTGCACTACGAGAGTTGGAATCGTTCTCAACCACGGGTTTCGAGGACACTCACCTCGTCGTGTATACGTAATGATAGTCGGGCATGTTCATCCGACATTCTCTCTGGATCTCCGAAGCAGTATACGGTCAAGCCACCTTTACATTCTCAGTTACAATAGGGGAAAAGGTGGAAACTATCAAGGCATACCGATTGGTGGCAAGAAGACTTTGATGTCACCCCGCGTAATTAACTACGTCTGTTAGCTTGGATAACAATTGTGTCCAGCTGAGGCACGGACTTCGGGATAGCTGCCACCGGTGTGCTCGAAGAGCGACCGGCGAAGCGTTCCTTCATCTTTTTGACGTCAGATGTTGTCCTTGCGAAAGATGCAGGTCTCGAAACCTACCGATGCCGAATCTCTCAGCGACTCCAGGAAGGTACCAGACCTACGAATGCCGTGTTAGACAAGAACACTAGGTTTACAGGTAATAGCTTACCGGTTCCACAGCGAACTTGGTCACGGCAAGTTCTCCAAGCTCGTTGAGGCACACTTTTCCGTCTGGCACACTGAGGTGAGATGAGTATGCTGATTGCGTGACCAAAAAAAATATATCAGAATACGAGATTCCTTACAGTCGGCCCCTTTTGACACTTTCTTCAAGTTCGGGAAGCTAGATTTATGAGTTCCTAAACTGAAACAAGAATGAAGATGTAAATTTGGGCGGCCCGGAACGTGATGCTTACTCGCATATGCGCTTTAGTGACGGCGATTGTCGGCCGTAGATCCACTATGCATGGTTAGGCTAAGACTGACTTGAGGTAATGGAAGGCTCACCTTGTTCTTGATTTATAATATCTTTATATATCCATGGGGTCAAATGACCCCAAGGATCCATGGCAACGATTTTGCGAGGATCTCCCCACTGAGGGAAGGGGCCAATCTGGGCAGCGGGCTCAGTGTTCGTGAAATCAGGCCTTGAAGCGAACGCTGTAAGTCATGACAAGCTCCAGAGTATGGCTTTGATTACTTACCTGTGATCGACATTGAGCTCTTTACTAGCAACGGCCAGAGCATAGTAAATGGCGTAGGATCCCCCACTGGATGAATTTGTCAACGTGGCCCCTGAGCCAGAGCCGACTGCAAGACTCACTAGGCTGGTAATAGGAGAATGGGAGGCAGCGAATTAGAATGTGTTCACGAGGACAGAGTCTTTGGGCCTAACCTCCGATAGCTGTTCTTTGGTAAGCATTCTTTTCGCCCCTTCATTGTATGTACTGAGGTTGATCACCAACCGTTTCGACGTCTTATAGTGGACGGGGATCGAGAAACAACGACCGGACCGCGTTTAAGTGGATCTGGACTGCCCCAGTACATCGCCACTGGATCGATTCCAATTTGCTTCGGGTATGTCCTAAACATCTGTAGGCCTCTGCGCTTCTCAGATTTCCTAAAACGTCCGGGATTACTTACGTGAGGACGATGCGAGATGCTAGGCTGGATCGAGAGCCTGGAGCAGGAGCAGCCGATACTGCGGCCAATGCCACCTGTCTGGAGCCCTCTACGGAGCTCTGTTGGGCGGTCCTTGATGTAGACATAGTAGATTGAGCATCGCAATCGAACAACTCAGCCACTACTAGGTCTGAGGGAGCAATCGTGGCTTCGGACTCTTTAGCATTCACTCTTTCTGTTAAAGTCTCAACTGAAGCCAGCAATTGTGCCTGACTCTCTTGGATGTGGCGGAGAGCATTTAATATGGTGACGTCTGTTGAATCGATGGCCATGTTGAGGCAAGAGATTGCGTGAAAGAGTGCTTGAGACGGATCTTATTCGAATGTTGGAAGAAATGGAGCGACAGACTGAAAGTGAGGGGATGTCAGGGACAGTGCCCTGGAGGCTCATACGGCGAATCGGTGGTCCCGCGTATTTTTATGGGTTCTGAACTTCTGCACTCCGTACGGAGTATGTACCTGAGCCCCTGGGGTATCCCTATCCGATGATGTACATATGTACATACATGTACTCCGTAGGTACCTATTATGGGATCTGCTGCAGTGAGTTTTGCCGCAGTAGTTTCAGAACCAATCAAAAATGGGACTCGCTTAACTCAGCTAGCGCAGCTCTATCACTCCCGAGTCCCGACTCCCGATCCCTTGTCCCTTGAGTCTCTTCGGATACCTAGGTACCTAACGTCACGAAACTGCGATTTATTGCTTCACCAGCGGAGTATGTACCTATGTACTTGATTTGTGACCGCTGTGACGGCTATAGATCGCAGAGTTTCGTGGCGTTATCCGAAGGGAGTGGCACCTAGGGTCCTAGGTTAGCAGAAAAGAGAAGGGAAATAGTGGATCACATAGTACGGAGTATCGAGAGCGATACTGTACTAGGTACTCGACACAAACAAAAGAGAGAGCCAGTGGCAGTCCAAAGTTCAAACCGGACTCCAAAAGACTCAGACAAGAGACGAAGTAATAAACATGACTGAATTCAGATAAAAACGCAGTGGAGCTCTAAGCTAAGAAGAGGGGAAAGATGAAGAGTGTATGAAGAGTGTATACACGAAGCTGTCGGAGATGGAAGAACAAACAACCGATAGTGATAAACTCTTGGGAGAACTTGTTGGTTTTGGTGGACTCCAATCCTCCAGCAGAAATTGTTCCTGAGATACAGGGATTCCTTCTGTAGCTAGGTAAGTTCAGCGGCGACCCATTTCTTGATTGGCATCACGCCGGCGGAAGTTACAGCCTATCTGTTGCAAGTGATTTTCAACAACGTCAAGTCATCAACGCATCAACAGCAACATTAACATGAGCTGTCAGGCTTCATGTTTATATCATATGTTTATATCATATGTTTCTCATCAAATCCTGAACCGAATAGTGCAGTAACATGGAAGTTCCGTACCGCGCAGCGACGAACAATTCATGGGCGAGCCGATTCTAGACCTCCCTCCTTCGCCTCGGTACGAAACGATTGACGAGCTTCTTGCGTTCTTGCTCATATGGGGTGCTTGTGAGGGTGTCGCTTCCTGAAGGTAATATATTTTCGCCAGATTAAACGGGCAGATCCAGCCAACATATCGGCTCGACCGGGTTCGTGGCAGCCGAAGGGGCCACAGCTGCCATCAAAACTAGGGACAGATGGAAGACAGCGGCTTCAGACGCGTATGAACGCAGGTAAAGTTTGATGAAGCGCGAGCGACACGCGATGGGCGCGGAGCCCGAGGCTCCCGCGGAACATCAAGAGGATGTGAAAATGCCACTTGAGCACGTTTATTAACAGCACGGCACAACGAAGGACCTTCCACGTCCTTGTACGACGAGGCTGCTGCTATAATGAGGCCCTTGACGAGATTGTGGTGATGGCAAAGTCAAAAAGCCCGAAACTACAGATCCAATTGCATAGCCGTCTGCGCACTTTCTCTTCTTCCTAGCTACCTAGCTGTCTCTCAATGAATGATTGCATGCTTTGTGTTAACTGTCTTTGTCTTCCCTGGTGATCCAACATACACTTTCAAAATGTAACAACGAAAATCGCGATTTTCAGCGACTCCGCCGCTGACCCGACCGAACGCAGCAGCAAAATGATCTGACAGAGGCCTTACATAGGTAGGTTACAGGTATGTACATACTCTGTAGACGAGTGTAAAATTACGTGGGTGGTGTGTGCCATGTGGCAATCAGTCCACTAGCTGATCTTACAGTTAGGTATCTGGACGGGGTGTTCTCGGACTGCGAAAATGAGATGCGAGAAAATTGATGCAGAGCTTTCTAGGTTCAAGGCTCCCATGTTCACTCGCAGTTGGGACCCGACTCGCCCGAGACTCGAGAGCAGGACTTGGCCTGCAATGATTTTGCAGTCGAAGAGACATGCACATCTTCAAGAAAGGGTGGGAACTGAAGTTAATATAACAGGTAGGTACCTGTAGTTCTCGATGAACTGATCTGCCCATATACGGGACTGCCTCGGACTGAATGCCACGAGAATCTGAAAGCGAGTAACGTGGTGGCCAAACGGGGCTACCTTGAAATTGCGTTCACGGCAGGTACGACTTCCTCAGCCTTGCCCGATTCACAATTTCCCACAGGTTTTCTCCACTTGCTTGAGATCAAACTGCAATTCCCAA
This sequence comes from Claviceps arundinis, assembly GCA_018360175.1. Lineage (NCBI taxonomy): Eukaryota > Fungi > Ascomycota > Sordariomycetes > Hypocreales > Clavicipitaceae > Claviceps > Claviceps arundinis. Next base: position 13,742 of record SRPS01000325.1, read on the forward strand.
GATTTCAGATTTTTAATTTTGATCCTCCTAACATCTTTCAATGCATTTGAAGTTCTATCTTCCTGCAAAAAGTGGGCAAGTCCTGGATCCCTGAATCTCGATTCTCCCCAGATTCAATCGCGAAGGAAAGATCTCCAGCATATCTACCATCAGTCATGGCTCTCGAGTTTGATGTTTCACCTTCCCCTAATGCTTCTAGTGGAGTGGAAGAGTCCATTAGAAGCACGCCCGATACACGTATGACTTCTTTATCAAGAGAAGGAGCAAACAGCCAATCCAGAAGAGCGGTTCGCGTCTTGCCCATGACAGTCACAGACGACGTGTCTACAATGACACCACTCGATATACAATACAGTTCCAGTCTAGGACACGAGCGAGATCCGTTTTTGACCTCTCACCGCGTTGAAAGGACTAAGTTATCGCCAACGGCCTTATCGTTCAATCCGTTCATGGAAGCAGGCTCAATTAGGCAACTCGAGTCCGCCTCTCCCGTAGCCACCAGTCTGAGTAATGAATTGGGGTTGTCTAGATATCTCTTGATATCGTCAGAAGAGCCACTGACAGTGGACAACGTTCAACAATGGTTCAATGTAAGTTGATATTAAAAGTCCAGACGCGAATCACGAAGTGACGAAAATGACTGACTCAAGTATTCGAATCTCGATAGGATCTAGAAGAACATGGACGACGTTTCTATGGACACAAAAATGTTGAGATCAGTGCCGGGAAAGTGCATGCTTACTTCAACGATATCAGAGATTCTTGCTTCATTTTGACAACCATAATGATGACTAGGCGAGACTGGAAAGTCGAATACTGTGGGCCATTTGCCACGGCACAGGTAGGTTTATCTAGTTGATTGTTATTCGTGTGTGTTCATAAAAACCCTCTAACAAAATTTAAAAACAAAACAGCTTAATTCGTTCTCAAATTCTACCTTCCCGAACTTTGGGCAAATACAGGTGACCGCTACAATCCAGAAGGCCTTTTCTGGAATGCCCCAGTTGGTCGATATAACCCGGCTCTTTCTCCAGTCATATGGTCGATTGTTTGCTTTTGTGAAAGCACCCTGCACGCCGACTGGATCTCTTAGAGCCATTGCAGAGTTTTGTGATATATCTCACTCCTTGAAGTTGATTACAGCATTCACGCAAGTCACGACTCCCGAGGTAAAGAGCTCCTTCTACCGTGACCTACCTCAGTCAGAAACTCAGAATCCCATGGCTCACTAAAGAAGGGAGTCCATTTGGTCGTTGCACCGTACACATGCTCCGACGACTCAGAGAATCTACCTTCGTTGATGGCCCATGGTCACGATCTAAAGATTCCAAGTCGCTCATACTATGAAACCCGGGAACTACCCTCAGACTTCCGATCTTTGCCCATGAAAGAGAGCTTCTCAAGTCAATCTTTTACCATGTACCCACTGATGTTGCAGTCACCCTTTTATGCCAATGTCCCTCCCCAAATCCTCAATACACTGACACCTAACCGCAACCAAGGGTCTCTTTCCCCAAACAACAATATGCCGTCATCTTATTCTGTACTAAGTCCGCTATATTGCGCCCCGCCATCTCCGGCTCTTACCGCGCAGAACAACTATAGTCCGTCAAGAGCAGTGCCAGGCTTCCTAAGAACTGATGGCCGGAGACAAAACGCTACTCGTGTTTCGAAAGTAGCGTCTAATGGAGCGGCCAATCATCACAATCACGTCGACGTTAGTCGTATACGCGATGGAATAGATGTGCGAACGACAGTAAGTGGTAGACAAACAGTCTACAAAAGGTCTGACCGTTTGAACGCATTGTTGACGAAAGCTCAATGCAGATCATGCTGCGAAACATCCCCAACAAAGTCGATCAGATCATGCTGAAAAGAATCATTGATGAGTCTAGCTGGGGCAAATATGATTTCATGTATCTGCGCATAGACTTCGCCAACGATTGCAAGTACGTGTTTGCTGCATTGCTTCGGTTCCATTTTGTTACAAGCATAGTACACGATACAATAGCTAAACTCTTTCTTCACAGTGTTGGCTACGCATTTATCAATTTCGTAGATGTAAGGTACTGAAACGAAGTGATAGTCTTGCTTGAGCTAATGCGAGTAGCCTTTAGATATAATCGATGTCAGTCCCACGATCCAGACTTGCCTTAGTCACGTTTACTGATGTGTGATGAAGTTTGTGGAAGTTAGGGGCAATCAGCGATGGTAAGTCCCGCAATTTTGGTGACAACAGTCCTGACAAAATCAGGAATTGCTTCAAAAGCGACAAGGTGGCCGAAATATCGTATGCAAGTAAGAGTATATCGACAGCTTTGCAATCTTGCAGAACCTAATGGTAATCACAGCAATTCAAGGTAAAGACTGCTTGGTGCAGAAATTTAGAAACAGTTCCGTTATGCTAGAGGCCCCACATTACCGTCCGAAGGTAGGTACCTACAGTACCTGGATACGACAACCCGCCCGCCCTCTTTGAAAACAGGATTTACAGGTATGCCTAATGACAAGCTGACATTATGCGCATAATCAGCTATACTTCACTTCCAACGGTCCTAGGCCCGCTTTAGCTGGTCATGAAGAACCATTCCCTGAGCCAGACAATCAGTCTAAAATGAAACGAAGTTGCGAAAACGCGGAGCATGTTGGTGAGTTGCCGCATAGTTGCTCTTGCGCGAAGATGACCAGTATCATCTAATTAGCCTCAGGACTTTTTACCCCGAATGCAGGACAGCATTTTCGAGATGAGCAGAGGCGCAGGAGATCTCAGTATGACCGTGGGACTCGGCTTGCAGCGTTAGAGGAGTATGATTACGAGGCTGCCATCCAGAACTTATATGGCAAACCACAAAATTGACCATCGTTCTGGGCTATTGGCTGGAGATAAAGAGATTATTGTGACGATTTGCTTGTTCTCTTCGATGGGTCTATTGCATTTCAGTCGTACACATAGCTCACTCAAAACATTTGCTTCGCGTCTTTGGTGCGATATAAATAATAGAAAGATAATCTCAAGAGTATCGAGTTTTCAGGAACCAGGCCAGAGTAGACAATGATCAGGTCCATACAGATACAGCGTGAGTGTTCATGAAGTCTTTCAGGCTTCCACAGAGGGTCAGATGATGACATGAAGCTGATGTATTTACAGATTGCTGCTTATCTGAGTCCGCGATGATTCACAACTATCACCGCCCAGCCCACATTAGGTTATCGGAAAATATACTTTACGTGAAGTGAAGCTCGGTATCTATTCTACACTATCGTGAGAAGGGGAGTGCTCAGGTAGTGACGGTAGTGATTTGCGAACGTCATTGGGCAACACTGCCAGCAGCTTGCGAGGATTTGCATGCTTTGACTTGGTATCGTCTTTATTCGGTGTGTCAGGATCAGTCAGAGGACTGGAACCGAGATGCGATGGCAGGTGCAGGTAGAACGAGGAATTGAAATCTCTTGCAACTGGAGTTGCGCCGTCAGCCTGAAAGCGGACTGATGAGGGACTGAAGCATGTGTCAGAATCCGCACGAGCCTGATCATCACCATGCAGCGCTAGCGATATGGAAGTGTGGCAGTTTTCTGGATGATCACGATTTTTGGACAATTGATAAGCTGACTGTCGTGAAGTAGTTTGAGGAAGGCTAGAGTGAGAGTAGGCAGATGCGGATGATTGATCGATTTGGGGCCCCAGGGAAGGAAAAGAGGCACCGCGGGAAAATATGATGAGAAATAAACACGAGAGAAGGACTATGGCCTGGACAATAGCCATTCGTTTTTGGAATACGACCTCCTCTGCCAGCAGATTCAGTCGTGTACTCAGAGCCATCACATCACTCTCTGATCGATGTCGCTGGCTCTCCAGTGCGAGAACAGTGGACTGCCAAATTTGATCGTATTGCTCGCGGAGAGTGTACAGCTCGGCTAAGACGGTCCTGTTCAAGTCATTGAGGAATAGAGCAAAATGAATTTGCTGTTTCTGCTCGCGAAACTGGAGGGCTTCCTGCATGTGCTTTGACTGATCCTCGACATACTTCATGGAGAGTGTGAGGTTTGACTCGACGTGCTGAAGTCGCTTTGTGATGGCATTGAAAAACCCTTCCTGCATCGTAGGAGATGCGGAAGAAGGTCCTGTCGTCCCGCTGCTTCGATTCTTCATAGCCTGTCCGCCGAGCATTGCTACCTTTGTTGGCGTAGCCGTGGCATTGTGCAAACGCTCATTGGCCACGGTGCTGTCATTGCTCCGGACACTGTCGTCGGGAGAAGCACCACTTCTTGACATTGTCTTGTTCCTAATTTGAGACGCAGCCTGTGCATTTGTGATTTTGGCATTGATGGTACCTGGAGACGCTTCTGCGAGCTTTCTGGGTTGTGGTAAAGACTTCGTGGAGGCTACACCAAAAGACAAAGTCTCGGTGATACTTGGCTCAGAGTCATAGTCGGATGATAACGCCTCATCGACAGTCGGGCGGTCAGCTAATCTGCCCAAGGTATTGCCAACTTCGGGGTGAACCGGACATGTCATGTTAAATGCTATGGCAGCAATTAGCTCAAACCGCACTCTCCAGACAGTGACGTTTTGTCCTCGAGCGACATGCTGCCCATTAATTGCCGGAGCTGACTCGAGACCTTGGGATTCATTGTCAGCAATGGCGGGACTCCCTGTCTCGTCCTCGGCAAGGATGAGATCGTCCTCTCGATTGCTTTCGCTATCTTTCCACGAATCAAGCATGCGGGAGCCATGAATGCGCACCAACGAGATGGGGCAGTAGTATTCGGTTCCAAAATGTGTTAGAAACTCGATTCTGACGTATTTGGCCCAGATTTGTGGGTTTTCCACCAGGAACGGCTGAATGTCTCGTGAATTAAGAGCCTCAAAAGTCCCCAAGTCGCGCCACTTGTCGATTTTGACGGGGTATCTATCGCTGACACTAACTCGGAAATGCCGAACCATGCTGGAAAAGAATTCAAAGTTGGCCAAAACCACGGTGTCCACAGAAATGTCGTCGCTCAGCTCGATGATTACGTACTTGGAGCTAGTGTCACACTCTAAAAGCATATATGTATCCTTGTTCTCAACCAGAATTGCCTTGGCGTTCTTAGCTCCTGGTGATGTCTTCAATATCGTTGCGCCGGCATCGAAGGACGAATAGGAGAACCTCTCTTTGCAGGTCTTTCCAGCATCCTTGCTGAGATGGACTGTGGCGGATTTCCCATCCTCACGAGCCAGGTTCGGGTCAGCAACTTGGTCCTCAACGCCGTCCTTGATCTGTTCTTCTGTGGCCAACACGCTGGATTCCTCCCCTTCGCCGTAGTACTCGAAATCAAGTGATATCTCGCCCTCCTCTCCAAATCCGGCGTGGCCAATGTCTGCAGAGTACCTGTCCCTTGCATGGTGGTCGCTGGCCTGTCTCGTTCGCAAGTCTTGAGGATCTTGCCCGGCACGACGCAGCATTATTTCTTTCCAGTCCTCAAACGACATAAATGTTCTGGCAGTCGTATCAGTCGGTGCGACTCTAGTCGTATTTAGGTCTGCTGATGTTCTGATTGCGTCGGATACGAGCTCATCCTCGAAAAAGGTAGAGCCGTTGGCGCCCTTTGATGCAGTATTCGTGGCTGTGATGGAAGTGGGAGCTGGTAGCTTCCAAGAAGTAGTTAGACAGGAATGTGGAAGTGCATGGGTTATATAATTGATGGTGCGAGCTTCGCAGATATCGGTACCGACTGCTACGCGGGTCGTGATGGCATCGGGGGCAATAGCGGGTTTGGGAGCCAGTCCGACAAAAACAAAACAAACACTCAGAAACAATTCGGCGAGAGCCATGATGGTAAAATAGGCACAGTGCCACCCATCTCTGGCCTTACAGGCCGTTAGATATTATGGCGAAATCAAGGCCCATCTGTTGAATTCAGAGACGAACTTGCGTTTCGTTGTCGTTGTTGGACTGGTTGTTTAAGCTAGGTACTATGTACTCCGCGAACTGTACGGGTTTACGGAGTAGGTAGGTACCTACTCCGCGAACTGTTTTTGCCAAAATGCTCCACAATTTCCAAGGTCCCCGCTCCAAGACAGTGCTTCGGGCAATGCACACTGCCCAGTGCCCAGTGCCGACACCGTTTTTTTTTTTGAAAACATTTCCAAATCGTTCACCTACTCGTGGGTGTACCTTTGACATCTTACCCTCAGCCCTGTCACGGTCTGTACAGTGCCGTCTGTGCAGCTGTGACAATGCACTATGTATATATAACCTTGATCAAGCTGCAGACGTGCGACTTAGTCACTTGACCTTTTGGGCGGAACGGGTGGTTATGCGTTTCTCACATGATTCGTGAACTCTCAAGCCTTGACAGTTTCCAGAAGTATGTTACTATGTACCGACTCTTTTACGAATGCGATACATAGCCGCTTGAATGGCTGGTGAGGATCGGTGTGAGAAAGTTAAACGCATAACCACCCGTTCCGCCCAAAAGGTCAAGTGACCAAGTTGCACGTCTGCAGCTTGATCAAGGTTATATAGTGCATTGTCACAGCTGCACAGACGGCACTGTACAGACCGTGACATGTCCGTCGGCTGCAAAGCCAGCATGTACCTATATATCCCGCACTAAGCGATAAAGGAATGAAGGGACAGATGCTCGGAATGCTACATTTTCTTCGTTTTCTTTATGTTTTCCCTTCCTGTTTAGGTTTAGTCTAGTTCCTCCGTTTGGCTATATTAGGAGACCTCTTCTCTCATCATGTAGTTGAGAAGGGGAGGGGGGGCTAGTTGAGTCGAATCGAGTACACAGTTGTCTTTTCATTTTACAGGAAATTCGGAAACCGGCGAGAGTCGCCATCGAATACGTGACCAGTTTATCCCGGTGGGATCGATCGTTTGTTGTTTTGTTTTATTCCCCTCAGTTTATCTCTAAGCTGGTTCTCATCAGCTTAGTGTTCTGACCTTTTGGTCGGGTCGGCAGGGATATCCGATTCCTCACACACTGTAACTAGGTACATATGTATATTGTCACGGTCTGTACAGTGCCGTCGGTGACTGTTGGAACAGATCCGCAAGGTATAACAATGTACGCATACACTGAGTGGGTGGCTACCAAGTCGATAAGGTTCAATATATCCTGCACTAAGCTGGTTCTCATCAGCTTAGTGTTCTGTCACGGTCTGCACAGGACAGTCAGGGGTGACAATGCACTATAACCATGATCAAGCTGCAGACGTGCAACTTGGTCACTTGACCTTTTGGGCGGAACGGGTGGTTATGCGTTTCTCACATGTTCTTGTCATGGATTCGAGCTTTGGCTCGTCTCCTTCTTTCATGGGTCACTCACCCGGGGGTGGGGACACAGAAGGGGGTTAGGGCTGGAGCCACACACACACAACTCTGCATGTATTTAGTTAGCTCTGAGACAAAGGAGGGGCATTCTTCTTCTTCTTCTCTCCTCATGTCAAACAATACAATATCGACGCTAGACAACAACCGTTCCCCTAGGCCAGTCCCTTACAGTTCTGACCTTTTGGTAAGGGGTTAGATAGACTGCAACTCCCAGGGTAAGAAGACATGCAACCGCCCCATATTTTCCGGTCGAGCTAGAGGTCCGCCATCTGTCCGCCATCTAGATGGTGTAACGGCCAGTCAATGTGCTATCCAACTGAGCTACTCACCCCACAAAAGGGTACGGTTCCAAGACAACTGTTGTCTTGGAATTAGCACATATAGACGACTGACTTTGTGACACTTCTATCTATATTGGCCAACCTGTTCGCACGGATCTCCGTTTTTCGTCACGTGACCTCCACCCCCCCCTCCGCCCACTGGAACCCTCCACTGGAAGTCCACTGAAGACCACTGCAAAGACCACTGGCCACCTTTCGTTTTTTCGTTTTTCG
>SRPS01000326.1:0-21556 GCA_018360175.1 Claviceps arundinis
TGTTATACCGCTTCTTGTTATACCGCTTCTTGTTATACCGCTTCTTGTTATACCGCTTCTTGTTATACCGCTTCTTGTTATACCGCTTCTTAGCTCGGCCCTCTCGTTGGCGATAACTAGCGCCTTTACCACTTGACTTGGGCCTCTTGGATTGTAACCGCGCAAAAAGAGTTGGATTCATCCTCCTGCCATAAGAAACTGGGTACGTTTTGTTCCTTCTGCCGTCGCGGCTGTGTTCCTCTGCGTGATAATCCTTGCTGCCGCTCATCTCGGAATTTGGTGCGTGGCACCTTTTGAAGAGATGAGTCGATGACCCTCTCTCTGGCACATATGACAGGTGGTGGTTGCTTGCTCACTCCTCTTCGCAAGAGGGCATCGTGATCTAAATCATGACTGAAACCTCGGGCGCTTTTTCCCGAACTGCTAATTATGTTTCTCTTTTTTTTCTTCTTTTTTTCTTTTTTTTATTGCGTGGGAAACGTCGGCGTTTTCTGCGATGGGGCCTTGGCTCAAAACCTCAAAACGCTATTCCAGTCTTTGGGGGAACAAAAGAAACCAATCCACGAAGTTTTTTCACGTCGTGTCGTGAAATCGTATTCGACCTCTCACACAGCTTTGTCAAGTGGCCGTGTCCATCGATGGATCCAAATGTCTTGAACTCTCCCGAGTCCCGCTCCAGCGTATTTCATTTTCACCCATCGTTTCTATACGCCACCTTCGATTCCACCGCTGGCATGTCCTATTTCCACGTACTCGATAGGGAAGGCTGCTGGCTTCCACAGATGCGCAACGTCTTATCCATCTCCTCGATTTGGCGATTCTTCTTCATTTTCATCTTCATCCCGTATCTCGATCTAGGGCTTCGGGAAACTGGGCGGTGATTCATCGGTTGCAGTCTTTATATCTCTTTCGGTGCGATCGTCAAATTTGTTGTCGGCGTCCGGCATGCCTCAGCAAGGTCGTCGGGTGTTCATTCGCAAGTGTGACATCCTGTCCTAGCCAACGGTCTGTATCTCGTAGTAGAGAGAAGAGAGATCAATTTGTCAAGGCTTAGGAGTTCACAACAGAGTGAGGGCTGAGGGCAAGATGTCAAAGGTAGGGGTCATATGCTTGAATGTTTTGATCTCTGGCCTCTACCATACATGTGCGAGGCCATCGTGTTATGGACCTTCGCTCCCAGCGCGTTTGTGCCTGAGGCCTTCTTCGGTCTCCACCTTCAGTCTCCGCTCAGAGGCAGCAGTGACCCTCTGCTTGTACCGATGTCCCTGACAGGAGTGTACCAGATTGTACCTATGTAGTTATACCCGGCGCGGGCGCTTTAAAGAGATAAACTCAAAACACCACGAGCAACACTATCGCAGGGTATGGTATGGGGGTTTTGGGGCAATACAACTGAATCTACGAATCTCGCGTCCATGCACAGCCACCCCCATCCACTGGGCAAGGCATACCTTGGTGTTTCCGTCTTGTCGCCGGAAAGCGAATGGCGAACGGAACGGCCCCATCTGCGCGCGGTTCACGGCCGAGCCCTTCACGATAGATATTAGAGACTACAACCGTAAGGATGCGGGACTCGGGAGTGAAGAGCGATCCTTAAATGGTACCGGCAGGGCTGCTCGCGAGTTGCGATGGAGAATACAACGTACAAGGTACAACTTACAAGTAAAAAGCAATTCCTAGAGGGTCCCGGCCGTGCGGGTGCGCCAAGGCGTTGCTTCTCCCCGTCGTGCAGACCAACGGGCAGCACAGCGCAGCACAGCGCAGCACAGCACAGCACACACCAGGGCAGATCAGCCGATTGGTTCAAAGAATCTCTAGAGCCATGTCCGGATAAGTGCTTCAACTTGTTGGTGGAATAAAGTTCTTGATGACGATAGTATTAGTAGCTCATGATGGGTGTAAGTGCCATCCTTAGTTTCTCATCAACCCATCTGGAGTCTTCAGTATAGCTTGGGCTCATATTGAGCATATGTATCTGTATTGCGGTCTCTGTGTCGACTATAATCTCTATGTACTTAGGTTGACCGTTGCACCCACGAGTAAGCTCAGATACATACACATACATGTAATTCCATGCGGACCTGAATATGACTGACTGGGGTAGTGTCTCATACCTTACGGAGTATAAGCCAGGCTGATTTAGCCTACGCGGACTCTCACTCAGTTCATTTCACATGATATGCACGGAATCAAAAGCAACAATTTACAGATAGCCTGGTCACGCCTCACCAATGATGTTGTCTTGTGTGGCAGAACTTCACGAATCTGAGAGAAGAAAAGGGACGAAATGAAATTAAGGGACCAGGAACTCGTTGCTCGCATGAATCCTAGTTCCAACGTTCCGTCGTTTTTGGTGCGGCAGCCGGACGTACCTTGCAGGCTGCAGCGCGATGGTTACTTTATGCAGCAGAAGAACATGGGGTAAAGCCAGGGGCATTTGATCACAGAATGGAGACCTCAGACTTCAGACTCTTTTCCTGCTGCGTTGGGCTCATCAAAGTTGTGTTGCACCATGGACATGGAGTATTTCCAGGGCACGCAGCCCCATTACCAACGAGACTCGTTCTTTGTGTGATAGTTGAAGTTCAACGTGTTACGTCGTAGGGTATGTAGTTAGACTGTCAGAGTAAGAGGGGGGGCCTGATCCTGTTTCCCATACCTACCTCTATCCTCGCGGCGAATGTCAGCGAAGGTAGAATATTCGAACGCGGTTAGGTACATGGAACTTTGTATATGCAGTCTCAACATCCTCTTCAAGTTACTTTCGTTCTTCTCCTGCTTTCTCTGTTTGCGATGCGTAGCTCACTGGCCATTTCTTTCCTCAAAATGTCAAAATGCGGCTGGCCTGGACAATCGAGGATCCAGGCTTTGATTGCAATTGAAATTTTTCTACGTACGGGTTCCAACTTCCCGCTGCTGGCCGAGGAGATGGGGATGTTGGACGGACGAAAGAGAAAAGTCGAAGAAGACATGGACCCCGGCTCTGCGACTTGTGAAGTTGTGTGGACTGTGCGCGATTAGCAATGTGGGCCTGGGCCCTTGCAGCCGCAGATCGAAGATTCACATGTCAATTGGTGGGCATCCAAGAGAACAAGAAGAACGCTGAAAGAGGAGAGAGCAATTGGTAAAAGCATAAAGACACTGGAAGAATTGGAAAATGACGCAGCAAAAAGGCAAAGAAGGATTTGAAGCATTAGTGCGAAGAGGAGATATAGAGCAGAGCGTTGGAAGAAAATAATAAGCATCACGATTCACCGCGAAGCTAGGTACCTAACCTATCCTTGTTCGGAGGGGTGTTTCGCTCCAACACAGATGGGATTTAATAGGCAAATTGTATCCTGTCATGACATTCTGGCCTGACTTGCCACAAATTGACCTCAGATATCAGATTTTGGCCGCGTCTTTGTCCTCGATGCATGGCGCATCAATGTACCTACGCTACCAGCGACGGCGCCCTGCAAGGCAACTTCTCGTCGCGAGGCCGGTCTGGTCGATTCACTCTATTCACCCCACGCTCCGCCGCAGGAAAGAGAAAGCGGAAAGAAAAAAGACGGAACGAGAAGTTGAAGAGCAGACGTGTCTTGTACTCCGTATACTCTGCAGATTTTTTTTTAATCCCGACAAGAAGATCAAGTTGCAGTTGTCTGTCATGGCTCTTCATCTCCGCACGTCATCAGAACTGGACTTACATACATCGCGGGGTCCTTTCTCGGCTTTCCATGGACACATGCGGTCCGTTCAACCCGCACAACGCCCGCAAAAGCCATTCTCGGTGTAAACCATAGCTTCTATTGGTCCATAGTAGTGGGTCAAAAGTGCAATTGGCCAATCAAGTCCCCATTTCCCACCGAATATGTGCATCTGGTGATGGTGTAAGTCGACGGGCTCAGGGCGGAAGAGGTGTCTCCCCCCCCCCCAAAACGAGCCCGCGTTATAATCTCTCCCGTGACAGGCATGCCTTTTGAACCAAAACAATCTTACACAGGCAAGAAAGAAAAAAAGAGGTATCTGTGAGGCATTGGGCATCTTCGCTTCATTGCCATCTGCAAAGAGGAAAAAAACAGTCCAAACGCACACGCCCCCCCATCCCCTCCTCTTCCCCCTCCCCCTCCCCCTTCTCGCGTATCCAATTCGTGGGAAGAAGCAGCCAAGGTCCCACTACATTCAAACCCCTACCACCCCACGGGGCGTTTGGCTTACACGGGAGAGATATTCAAAGCATGGATGCAGGCACAAGCATGGCGTGCTTCCAGCTTGGGCCAGAATCCTCCCGTTTCTCATGTCCCGTTGTCGAAGAGGAGTTGTTGTTCGATAAGATATTCGATTGGGACCGCTATTGTCGGTCCACACGGGAACCGGACATGGAACCTCTCCACTTCCCCAGCCATCAGACACAACACTCGCAGTATATGTTCAAGGTCAAAAACCACGTCTCTCCCTCCTCCCTTGTCTTTGATAGCCTTGCCATCAACGATTTCCGTTCAAACTTTGGCAACATGAGCTCGCCGCTGCTGTCTGATGATGACTCCGTCACCAACTCTGAGTACTCGGGACACTCCCCCCCGGACCTGATTCAGGAAGACGAAGCAGGTAGCGCCTCTCCTTCGGATCGTTCCGACTCCATCTTCCTCGACGACGACCACCAGTCAGAAGAGCGCACAGGCCATCCGGATGTCACTACTCTTCATCAGGAAGTCCCGGCACAACATGATGTTGATGAATGGATTCAGTCCCAGACTGTGGTTGACCAAGCCCAGGCTGCTCGTTCGCGTTACCCTGCTCACATCGCCAGCGAGGAAGAATATGACGACCTTGAGCAAACAGGTTCTGCTGGGACCAAGCGTCGTCGCTTCATCAGAGACATCGAGAAGAGGCCCAGACAACTGGCCGATCCTATGCAGACGGCGGACGTGCGCAAGAGTGGGGCGTGCGTTGCATGTCGAGTAACCAAGACAAGGGTAAGACACAGACCATCATGCATCATCTCTCCACAACCAGCTTTCCGTGACTGACTTGTCTCTTCTTCTTGCGTTCTGTCGTTTGTTTTTTCCGTCTCCCCCTCTTTCCCAAAATAAAGTGTCATGAAAATGGTGTTTGCCCCACGTGTAGAAAGGCATTTCCGAACCATGCTCATCTGGCATGTACCCGCATGACGCCCATCATGGCGTGGCCCGTCATGGCCAAGGTCCCAGGTATGTCGTTCCGTTGGCGCTCAGTCCAATTGATGGCTTAGAAAAGCAAAACGGCACTGACAGATTCTCGGTAGACTGCTGGTCCGGTGTCGCTGCTAAGGAAGAGTATCTCTGTTCTGGTCCGCGCTTCTTTACTGGGATCTCACGAGATATCTCCATCCTCTTCAATGGCGACAGGTCCTCGTCATCTCTGCATGTTGCTGTGCAGGTATACAGATCCACTGACACACAGGAAGAGACTGGGAACCCCCGAACCGTGGATTTTCCACGTGATAGAGTTCCCAGTCACTCCATGTTGGAGAGATGGGTCGAAAGGCAGATGGAGCGGGAGAGTGGGCCAGAGTTTGGCCTCATGTTGCAAAATTTCCTGCGAGTGTACTCCAAAGAGGGAGTGAGAAGGCTTCCCAAGGTAAGTGATATTCTGATGTTGCGTCCGGACCTTTCTCAAATTCGAATGCTATGTTCGTTGATCTCTGTTTGTTGTACTTTGTTTTGTTGTTCATTGTCTGTAGACTGTAGTTCGTTGTTTGCTATTCTTTGTTGTGTTATTTTTCTTGTGACGACTTGTGACTTTGGTCTTTGGTCTTTGCCTAATCTCACTTCGTTTTATTCCCGAGCAGTAGAACCCGAAGAACTGACGCGAAGCACAGCAAGACTTGGTCCGTGCCGTTCACAAGATGAACTGCTTCTTCCGAATCTGGAAGAAGCCTTCCTTCATGTGCATCGATCCCTCAAACAATCTGGCACCACTCCCTGTATCGGTGCAGGCTCAGCTGAGGAGAATCGCCAAAAAGGCACTAGACCGACTCGAGTATGACGTCTTGAAGATCCTAGACGATTGCCTGACCCAGCAAGGCTCTCCCAAACCCGAAGAGCGGGTGGCTATCTGGGCCAGCTTGTGGCAGCTCATGCTCATGTATCGTGAGCTGTTGATAGCATACAAGTCTCACTTGGGCCGCATGGTGCAGGGCCCAAGCTCTCCTGATGCACTTAGTAGGTTCTGCCTCTCGGGTCCGAACGACTCTTCTTTTTTGACTCTGCGGACGATGGACTGATTTGACTTTCTTGCGATAGTCGCTGCTCAGACCCAGCAGTATAGACGCCTGATCGACTGCTTCTATCCTCTTCTAGCCACGTTCTACCATTACCAGTTTAGAACGAAGAAGAGCATCGAGCTATCTTTGACCTGGCTCGATAGGATATCGCCATTGGATGTCTCACGTGAAGACAAAGCTCAAATCTGTCACCTTGGACAGCAATTGCTGGCGTCAAGGCGGGATTTGTGTAAGTTGTTCTGTCTGAATACTTCTCCCGCTTATCTGTGGACTTGCTAACAGCATGCGTAGATAAGTACATTGAATCCACAAGGGAGGTACATGACGTGAACAGCATGCTATGGACCTTTGTAGTGGACCATGAACTGAAGAAGCTCAATGCTCGGAAGCGAGTTCCCAAGGGCTTGAGCTGCAAATCGAACTTTCCACAACAAATGGAAAACGAATTTGACGACGAATGAGTCCGAGCGTGACGAGAGTACGCCCTGATTCCCCTAAACACCGTACACGAGGAGCCCGGACAGCGGCAAAAAGGGAAAGATATTGAAAAGAAACGAAGGTTAAGGATCTGGACAAGGTATATGAGTAAAAGACGGAAATGGAAGAAGGGAAGGTGCACGGCTATGCAAGAACCCCTTTCACGCTTGAATGAAGAATGATGATGACGATAATGACTTATGCCTCAAGAGCAACTAATAATTTTGACGGACGCTTTGAACTTGGATTTGCGTGGCTCGAGTTTGGTGGTTTTCTTAAATGTATCGGATAGATCGTCCAGATTGACTGTTTTAGCGTCGTGTTCTGACAGCGTGATAACTAGCTCTACTCTGTCTTTATCGGTTTTGCTCTTCGAAAGCACAGAATTCAATCTAAAGATTAAACAGTCAGCAATGAGCATATGAGAACGATAGAAGTGAGCAAGCGGTAGAAGAAGTCAGAGCCTAAAAAAAGTATAAAGACGCCAGTAGGTAAAGGGTGAAGAATCATGTAAGAGGGCGGGACTCCCAGGGGAGAAAGTGAAAATGAAAGTGAAAGTGCGCAGAAAGCAAGAGAAACAAACACTCACTTGACTGACGAGAGCAAACCGTCCACATCCGTCGGGGCAAGCGGAAATAGAGTAGCGATCACATTAGCCACAGCCCCCAAATACAGAGCCCAGAACCCTACATCCGCATCATGGCTTTCAAGAATACCCATACAGCCTTTGTGCAGAATCTCATCCGCATGCCCGATGTCATTGCCCCATCTTGCGCACAGCGTCACAGCCAGCAACGCGCGGCAAAGGTGCGTCAGGCCCGGACAGTCAGGATCGCGGATAACAGCATCGTGAAGAGCAAACGAGCTGTTACTCGCCGCGCTACGGCCTGCGCGAGCCCATAAGAGGCGAATGAACAGAGCAGACAACCCAGGAGCCAAAATCGAGTGGGTCTTTCGGAGCTTTTCTAATTCCCTTGTTTCAGTTGCTTCGGTTCCTTCCGTGGGTGATGGAACGGAGGCTGAGAACAAGCTGAGAACTGCGTCAAAGATTGGTCTCTCGCACTCGGTGACGTTGGCTAGCACCTCGAGGGGATTGCTTTCGCGGATCTCTCTTGGCATCTTCATCATCAAGTACCCCTGCCTGTTGGAGCCTCCGCAAAAGGTCACGCGGCGGATGTTGGGCACAGCAGCAATAAAAGCTTCTATGACGGTAGCAATGGCAGGGAACTGCCGGCGTCGTCGTTTCGACATGCCGTGAATCTTTTCGTCGTACTCTTCGTTCACGTGACGC
Organism: Claviceps arundinis; assembly: GCA_018360175.1. NCBI lineage: Eukaryota > Fungi > Ascomycota > Sordariomycetes > Hypocreales > Clavicipitaceae > Claviceps > Claviceps arundinis. Next base: position 8,016 of record SRPS01000326.1, read on the forward strand.
ATCTTGGATGTCTGCTTGAACTGAGATCCCGGGACAGAGTACGTATTGGTCGAGGGAATTGGATAGGGTGAGATGGGGTCAGTGTGCATCAGTATGCTTCCGTAGCCGCGGAAGCCGCCGCCGCACATGTAGACATCCAGGGATGCATCTTTTACGCCGTTCTCGTGAGCTTGTTGGATGGCGCGGAGGGCGGGATACCTGGCGCAGAGGTTGGCGTAAATACGCGCAAGCCCATCCTGCAGCGGGCTCAAGTCTAACGGCTGAACAGTGCCAGATTGCTGCTGCTGCTGCTGTTGCTGCTCCTGAAATAGCTTTGTGAGTTTGGCAGCACCGTACGGGAGGCTTTCGCCCGCCCGTGCGGCATCCATCTCATAGTTGTCGTCGCGAGTATCAACCCACGTCATCTGCAGGCTTCCTCCTCCGAGATCGAGAAAAAGAGCACCTTTGGGAACGTCGACCAAGCCACTTCGGGATCCCATGACCGCGCCGAGAAGGGTTTCCACTGCAGGATCCAGAATCTGCATCCCCAGCCCCCCTGTTGCAGCTGCGATGGCCTCGAGCATCTGACCGCCATTCGCGGCCCGGCGCATTGCCTCCGTAGCCAGAATCACAATCTGCGATTGAGGCACCCCGTGCGCGAGTGCCAGCTGCCGAAATTCGCACAAGGCACTCGCGACAGTCTCCATTGTTTCAGAAGGGAAGATCAGACCATCGGACGAAGGCGTCAGAGCATCGAACAGAGATACAGCTGCCCGACTGGAGTATACGGGCTCGAGAAGCCTCGTCGAGGGCGGCCCCAGCGACGTGATGGAGAACCGAATGCCGTTGCTGAAGAAAATGTCAATCACGCCGGACCTTCTCCTCAGAGGAACATTCTGTGCGCTCCAATCCCAAATAGGAAATCGACTAACCTGCCCATATCAACAATGGCATATAAATGGCTCTTGTCGTCGGGCCGCCACGTTGGGATTTGCTCGTGGAGCGCCTCCAGCGTCATTACCCTCAGCGAGGCAGACATGTTCGGGGCTAGATTGATATGGCTGAGCTAAAAAAAATCCGCACTACCTACCACCACGACGATGCACATGCAGCAGGGCGAAGAAACGATCCCCTTTTGGTGTTGAATGTTGTGGAGAGGGAGGGTTTGTCATGCGTCGGAGAAAACGCACATTGAGGGGCAAAATGAGGTGACAGTGACGTTGGTCAGCAGCGGGGGAATTGATTCGCCGCGGGGAAGAAGAAGTATTGGAAAGCCACGATGCAGGGAAGTGGGGGTGGATGCGTGGTCGCAGTCGCGAGCACGGTTCTTGTGAAGACAGAAAGAGAAGACGGGTAAGGTAGCATGAAGGAAGAAGATAAAGATGAAGAGCGACGGGGTCTTATAAAGGCCAGCGATGAATATGTATATATGTAGCGCATGGACTTTTGCGGAAGTACGATGAAATAGACTTGCGTATTCGCAAGAGCGGCCAGCGTTACTCGGGGCCGAGAATGCCGTCTTCAAAGAGGACGATGAAGACAAAAAAAATGTCGAAACTTGAATTTAACCGCGCTGCAACGGAAGCGTCGGACAAGACGATGCACAAAAAGCGCCGACAGACGGACTGATATTCAGATATACACATCAACGACTGGTCTTGCCTATCACGGCAAATTGAATACGGGGATACTCATCGAGAACACGGAACGCGTGGCCTCTAAAACAGACGGAGAGGAATCAATTGCTGCGGCGCCTCAAATAACACGAGACCGGCGCGGCAGAATCCATCATCGTGTCAAATTGACCGTCATGGTGTTTGTGTCGTCCACTTCCGCTGAGTCAACGCGTCTACATAATAGTATGTATGTAGTAATAAGTACTCCGTACGTTGGAAATGGAAATGGCTGCGCCCGAACTTGGATTTTGGCTCACAGTCACGACTTATCACAACTTACAAGTCTAGTCACCTCAGCGGCTCAGCCATGCACGTTTCCCTTCTGCGATGATAGGTAGGCACAATCTGCAGGCTCCCGAGCCGGAGCAAATTACCTAGGTACAGCGGTAGTACATATGTAGGTAGGTGAAATGCAAATGCAATGCACCCGATCGGGCTTGCGGGCATGGAAGCGCAGTCAATTGCATCATGAAATGCATTGCCGTGCGATCGCGCAAACGCCAGTCCTTCAGCAGTCTAACTTTGGCTCTTCTTGTCGTGCGCCTGATGTCTCAGACTTGGTTCCGTCCGTCTTGGATTCTGTCTGGATGCTGGTTGCTGGGAACTGACTGCGCCCCCCGTGGGCCGTCACCGCTATGGACCAAAAGACGACTCCCAAAACTCAAGTTAGCCGGGAAAAAAGGAGACCAAAGATGCGCCAACGAGGCTTCAACGTCCCGTTCCGTGCACCGCCATTTCTCCACCCGTTTCCCCCCTAGGTATGATTATCCCTAACCTTCTTTCCCTTTTTCTCCGTTTCTCCCTAGTCTACCCCGCCCCTTTACGGCCAACCGCTACCTCACGAGTCACCATAAAGGCTTCTAGGGATCCGTACCGATTGGGTCTCCTAGCGTAAGCCTTCACTCGGTCGGTCAGCCACTTTGGACCACCGTGGCGGGACTGACTCCGTAAATCATGTAATGCGAATGGGCGAGCCCGCGGGATGGCATCCGTGGACATGTTGTCTAATCACTTCAAGGTTTTAGCCAAGTGACTCGTAAAAGGCTGGGATCCGGACCGGACCGAAACCCTAAAAAGAAACAGGGTTGAAACGGAGGAAGTTGAGCCCGTCATAGAAGCCATCAAGGAACATCGAAGACTCGAAGATCGGGATGCTGCAGATGGACCGTTTCGAGAACTCATTTCAGCATCTGGCCTGTTCATCCACTGCCAACTGGACAATAACGATAATTGCGACAGTTGGAGAGTGTGTCATTATTGTCACTAGTGGCATCAAGATTGCTTCCCTCGACTTGAAGGGCGTGAAAAAGGTAGGAGGTGGGACTTTGAGTTCAATTCTCTTACTTCCCTTTCAGAGTATGCCTCCTGGCTTTTCTTTCCCTGCTTCTAACTATTCGTACATCCCAGGTTTACACCCCGGGTTGTAGGCACCTCTCCGCCTGGTTCTCTCCGCTTGATTCTTTCCGCTTGTAGCTTCTGCTTTTCCACCCTTGCAAGCCGTCTACCTACATAGTAGGTAGACGACTCCAGGCACTGGCAGGCAGGGCACCTTTGGCGTATCTCAAGTGAGAAATACTTGCATCAAGCCGGCGCGCCGGTCGTGCAACCTTGGGTCAAGTTATCTCTCTGGCGCTCCGAACATGGCGCAATGCTGTCGGAGGCCGTCCAGCTGCCATATCGCGACGGCAACACGAGGGGCATACGATTGGCAAATACTGCAGGCCAGTGCAACACAACTGTCATGCTTCATACATCATACATTTTAGGTGTATAGGTATGGTCCACCGCGGTCCGCGAGAGACCGTGGCCGGCGGCTCCGTGGCTGGTGGACGTTTGTGACCAGTGAAGTCGTGACCAGTGACCACTCGCAAGTGCAACCAAGAGGTGTGCGCCAGAAGCAACGTTAATTGGCTGCAATGCGACGCAATTTACGCGCTTCCCCGCTCTTAACGCGTGTCGACGCGATCAAGAAACGCGAATCTCTCTCCACTTTGTCGCGTTCAACGCGTGGACGCGTCATGCGCCGTGCTAGCGGTCCTCCCACTGGCCGCAGCAGTGAGCACGGCGCACCTAATTAAAACAATGTGTCAGATTAATGCTGCCTCCGTACCCAACGCATTATGCCTTGTATGTACATACATGTAGACGCCAAACGCTTCTCAGCGATTGCACTGGAATGCAAATGACTCAATGGCGCTGCGGATGTAGACTTGAGTCGCGCTGGAGGTGCTGGCCGATACCTACGGAGTAGATCACTCAGTCCACTTATCTCAAAATAGGATCCACCTCCATTTGTATGCGTCATGTACCTATGATGTATGTAGGTATGTATCTAATGTACACTCCGTACTCCGCATGATCGACAAGAGGGTTCGTCGTCGTGATCCTCTGGCGGCTGGCGACCACCCTGACCTACAGCTTCTTCCTCTTCCCTTGCTAGTAGCTTGGTCTCCGCTCCGGCAATCTCGTCGGAACGGAGGTATCGCGGCGCAGGCCTACTCCGTAGATGGTCCCTGTACGTATGTATGTACATACCTATGTACATATACATACTATGTACCTATGTATCCGGACAGCCATCCCGAACCCTTGCAAGTTGCATGGACTGGTCACTGATCGCCGAGGCTGTGACTTTCCGGTGCGGCAGTTTTGCGAGGGGTTCACGACGACAGCAACACAGGATTCAGCACCAGAAATCTAGGCATGTAGGTAGCATACGACACCTCCGTCGTCGTCGTCCTCCTTCTTTTACCGTTTCTGGTCTTCGTCCCTTTGGAGGCGGTGACAGCGACTCATGACGGTCATGCGCCGGTGTGCGTGCGCATTGCGCTGTCGCATCCAGCTTTCGTCACAAATGTCGTGGCTCGACTGGGTTCATCGGTTAAGTGAGTGCGTCGCGGGAACCCTAATGGCGCAGTGCCAGCGAGCGCGCTCTCTCGTAATGCGAGCCTGAGCTTGAGCTGACATCTCGGCATTTATTAAGGTGCCATGGCATCAACGGTGTGATGTGAACACATTCGACACAATCGACACATTGGGCACAATGGGACCCCTTGATCCTTGGACTTGATGTCTGGACGGTCCGTCTGAACAAGCGTCCGGCAGCTGGAGCCATCTTGGCAGGCACGTTGGAGTTCTTTCGTCGCTGCCCACCGCTTTGCAAGGGGCAGGGAGCCCCTGTCCGTCAAGGTGGGGCTGGAAGTGGAGATCTTTGCTCATGTTTGCAATTGACTCTTGAGTCTTGAGTCTTCAGAAGATTGGAGCCAACCAGCTGAGCAGCGCATGCACTGTGTGCCACTGCGCACACCCCTCTCACACTCCCGTCACACTCCCCCAGCCCCGCGTGTCCATGCGCCAGGTGCCAAGGTGCAAGTAACTGTACCACGTCCAGCCGTCGTTGTCGTCGTGTTCTCTGGCTTCTCCAAGGCCTTGCTCCATCGCTCATCAACCCCCACGCCCCCACCCCCCCCTTCATCCTTCCCTCTTTTGCTCTTTCTCCCTCCTTCCCCCAAGTCGCATGTTCAAGGTCAGGCAGGCACCCACCGCCACCCAGCGCCTCCCATACCCACTGCCATACATACCCTCCACACCTGCGAACCCCGGGGCTGGACCTCTTTCCTTCATCTTCATTCCAGTAACTGCCTGCCTTCCGCTTTGCCATCGCAAAACTACTGCCAGTGCGCGCAAATTCTCCTGCGGCCAGAGCTGCTCTCTCGCTTGCCAGATGCTGCATCACAACCGCATTGCTATCCTAAATCGATGACCATCTTAACTGCGCCGCATACGCCCGACGCTCCCTGCTGGCTGCGCTCCGCGATCTCCTTATTTTACGCTTGATGGCTTTCATGGCACGAAGGCACCTTGCGACAGCGCCGAACCAGTAAATCGCCAGTCAACGCCACCTCCTTGCGCGACGCTTGTTTCGCGACACTTTTGCGACGACTTGCGCTCCTCTTTTCCGCTGAACTACTATACGTTCCATAACACAATCGTAACCGTTGCCACGAGTGTCCACCGAAGCGACCGATCCCGTTCTATTACAAGTCGCGACAAGACGCAGATCCGACCAGCGCCTCTCGAGTAGCAATTCTCATACTACCCCTCTCATCTGCTCACGAATTCGCCGTCGCATACCTATGAAGAAAGCATATATACTTGAAGAAAAATGGCTCCCGTTGAACCACCTTGGGCATCTCGCCCCAGACGCTGGTGTCAGTCGCCGCCCAAGACACCTGAACCTGCAAGCGACAACCAAGCGCATCACTATGATGAACAGCAAGAGAAAACGTTCTCATCACCACCAACGCGTCTTCGCTTTCGATTGCGCAGGCGTACTGCGACGCAGCGCAACGCTCCAACGACACAATTTCTCGCATCTGTCGCTGCCGCCGATTTCCCTCTTCCTAGTATCGAGGAGCCACAAGTGTATGACGACGAAGACCTGCTAGGCATCGCCTATCCCCGTATTCCTCGGCTGGACCGATTGGGCCATTCACTCTTGATAGACCAGCCAGGCCCACGCAGGACCTTTTCGCCACCCAAGACTCCAGCTCCCGGCCTGGCACCGTCATTATCACTCAAGCAATTCCCCGATTGGACATTAGACAGTTGCTTTAGTAGTTTGGAGTCGAGTCCCGAATACGAGAGCAGCAGACCTTCGACCGCTCGGTCCACACAAACGAGTTCCTCCGTGTTCAGTCAATATTCCTTTGCTTCAGAAGAGCCAAGTCAATGCGCCAGCCCCGAAAGCGAGCGCCTTGAACGATTCGGCTCTTTTCTTGCCCCGGAAGACGCCGGTAAGACGATCAAGCCAGCGACGTACCAGATCAGATCAGCCAAATTCAGACGAGCACCATGGACCGAGCCTATGAGTCAACATCTGTGGTCCACATACATGACCTATCTGCAAGATCCCAAGGTGACTCCTTTCCGCGTTGGCAAGAGCGGCATACCCCCCTCGGGCGTGTGTATGCGAGTAGCAAGAGAAGCCAAGAGAAGTTGGAAGGGTTCGCGGCCCCAGGTTCAGCCAGAAAATAGGAGTGGAAGTTCAACCCCGACCGCTGAGTCTGCAGGTCCCTATATCGAATGGCCACATACCTGTGCTGCCACAAGAGGCCGCCTCAGAGAGCTTTGCATAGCCCATAGCGCAGCCACTGCACGACACATTCGGTACATGTCCAACAGCCCAACTCCTTTCGGCAAGACGGGCAGCCGCTTCTGCGCCCGTCGCGCAGTGCCGGCTCGATCTCCGTCGGTCTTTTCCGGCGCGGACTTGGCAATGTCTCTGGCTGTCAGCACAGCGGATTCGATGCAGAGTCAAGGACCTCTGGCTCAGTTGACAAGATCGCAGCCAGAGTCAGGTCTTCTTCAGTCGTATCCCTCATCGCAGCCATCGCCACCATGTCGACCATGGCAGTCGTGGCAGCCGTTGTCGGCGGAACAACAGCCTGGATTTCCTCTACTTAGTGGTGGCGGCAGCAATCGCGATTCGCAGCAGTCGTGGCCACCTCCCCGGCTTGGGTCGCCCTTCGTCCCCTTCGTGGCTAGGAGCTATGGTCCCAGCAGCACTTCCGGCCTGGCCGACAGCCTCAATCTCAGCGAGAGCTCTGACATGCCGCGACGGCAATCCCTTACAGTCGGCGAGCGCCGAGGCCTGAGATCGCCAGTCCGACTTGACTCACAAAGTCGGAGCAGTTTGCAGATGCAGAAGCGCCGATCAAAACAGCCGGTCTTGGAACCGCGGCGGACGAAGCGTCCCAGTCTCGGCTCGGACTTCTGGATTGATCCATCCACCAAAGAAATTGACGCCGGTCGCCATTCCCAGCGGCAGTCCGGCGAATTTAGCTCCATGGATTCAACCCACCGCGATAATCTGTTTGTGCCGCGGACGAACCTGCAGGAGCTTTTCGAGGCCTCGCGTCCGACGAAATCCTATGGTCTGACTGGTTCCGCAAGCTTCCCTATCACGGCAGCCCTGAGCTCATCATGCCAAACAGTGCCGGCCAGGCTAGGGTCTCCTTTTTCTGGCACGAGAACGACAAGCCACTCGTTCCCCAATCGACACTTGAGAACGATGTCATCTTTGAGCGCCGGAGCCACATTTCCTCCCTTGACTACTGCGCACCACCCATCAGGCGAAGGGCCCAATGACAGCGGTCCGGCTTCCGGCTCTATCAAGACACCTCTTATGGAGCGTCTGGCTTACATTGATAAGCGCCTGAAGAACTTTGGCCACCGCGGCAGGAATGACCAACCGTCACAGCCGCCCGCTTAGAAGAAAGACAGTGGGCATTACGATCATGCCAAAACTTTCCTTTGTTAAACACTCCTGTTCGACATCCAGATGACGGTTTGCCATGCGGATCAATACGACACTCTTTGGCATTGAACCCGGAGCCGAGACCACCCCTTGACTCCTTTGAGGGCGGCAGCTTGGCCGTTCATGGAGGTGTTCACGGGAGCGCACAAATAACGAATCGACTGATGACGACTAAACGAAAAATCACAGAGGGTCCACAGACCTCGCAGGCGGCCATTTGTGCTTTTGTTTTTGCATTTGTTTATATTTTCCTCATCTCCTCTCTTTCACTCGCTTATGAAGCTATCATATCCTGGACGGCGGCATCTATCGCCACTACGGCACGCATACAGCGTAGCGCAACTCCTGTCTTTTGCATGTACGCCATTTACGATTCCTTGTTTGAAGACATGTCATATTAAGCTAGGTTGACCTGACTGTGTCAAAAGTTCGTCTCGAAGATGATTGGCCGGCGACACAGTCAGGTGGTTGACAACATCAGGTCTGCTAGCGGGGACATCAACAGGTCAACTATACCCTGCATTAAGCTGCAAGTTTGAAGTTGTCATGAACGACGCATCGATTCAAGCATTTGCTTACCTTGGTTACAACCAAATTTTGCTCCGAACCTTTGGAGAAGTCACATTCATATTCATACTTTCCATATCATTACTTTTTTTTGACTACAAGTAAATGTTGCAACTCATTTCTTTTGGAATCATTACATTTCTACTTTTTACATCATTTCTGCTTTCCTTACCCCCTTTCCTTTTATTTCCTTTGTCACGAGTCGAAGAGATGTTATGACGAGATGATTGATGTTTATGTCCACAGCGAGATTTTCAATACCATGGATTGATCTGATCATTGGACGGATTAACCGACGGAAGGACCGGAGAGGCTTGTTCCTGGGGCACTGAGCTCAACGTATGTAGATACGTACTTATGAATGATGATATGGTAACGTTAGTCGTTTGACAATGGTGTGCGCCGTTTGCTGGTGGCCTGTGTTGGTGTCGTACGTGCCTCGTGCGAGTGTATGTGTTTGCGTGTTTGCGTTGGATGTTTGTGTGTGTGTGTGTGTGACACCATGTCTCCCAAATAGTTGATCCGTTTTAGCTCACCAGATTTGCAAACGCTTCTTCCACAGCCGTATGAGGGGTGCTGTATCACTAAACACCTTGAATTCACTGTTCAACCCGCTTCACTTCACTCCTCAACTAGTTACACCTATCTCGCCATACGATCGTAAACCGGGCTCAGAGAGCTGTTCTCTGGCCTCGACTACTTATGTACTCTGCGGTACATAATTACTACATGTCGCGAGTTTCACACACACTCCCCAACTCTTTGTTCCCACGATCAGAAATCGCTGCCTTCTTCGTCTAAGTACATAATACCTCGGCCGCCCGGCGCCCCTCCCATCGCGGCTGCACAATGGGGAAGCAAAATGAGTTTTTTCAACTTCGAAACTTGTGGCCAAGCGAAGGGCGTTCCTGTGCTTTGGCGAGGCAGGAGCGCCAAAGGACAGGAACGCTCAGACTTCAGTAGTGGTAGTGGTGTTGAATCGTTGAATGAAGAAGAAAGGAGCGATGCGTCGCTCGCGACGGCGATGCCCATTGCCCATTGCCCACTCTGGATTCCTGGAAGCAGTCACAGATCTGAGATAGACAAGTTTATAGAACGCCAATTCAAATTACAAGTCAGGGACCTTCACCTAGTACACAGTGCTGTACACTTGTCACTTACAAGTTAGCAAGTAACCCACAGGGGTGAAGTGCGCGCCGCGCGGGGACAGCGTCTTACGGCAGTGAGTTGTGAAATTCGTAGAGGTACTTATACAAGGCAGGTACTCTTGAGGCACAACTTGAACAGATTATCAAACACAATGGATCTTGGAGTCTACCTATGATCTATCTAACAGTAACTATGCCAAAGCTTATTGATGACGCAAGGCATGTGGCGCATCACAGCACATGTATACCCACCCCATGTGTTTCCCCAGAAGCCATTTGATTGAATCTGGTAAAGCAAATCCGGCTAGTGGCCTAGTCTCATTGTTCAATATGCTGAGGCTGTATGTCCATTCTGTCGCGGCCGGCAATCTGAGTCATAAAGATCTGATCATCTGGCTTCCGCTTATACTCATCTGGCTTAGACTCTTAGTTGAAGTTACCTAGGCAGCAGGCTTAGGTGTGATGATGTGCTTTGCCCAGTCTTCAGCCATATAGGTGTCAATTATACCACGGCACATACGAACATACACTCGTGGCTGAATCCTAACCCGCCGAGCCGGGTTTTCTGCCAGCTTATAATTAGTGTTCTGGCCCTTTGAAAAGATCGGTAAGGAAACCCGATTCTCACAAATCCCGGCTCATGTCAGAGTAGCGAAGATCTTAGGTAATGCCGGGCGCCAAACTTGAAACATCTTCTACGTGACCATCTTGTTCTTCAAGTTCCAGGTTTATGTTACCTTCTTCACGACCGGCACCCCTAAGTGCAGACTACAGTGCAAATTGCAATAGCCATGTTGCTCCCGAGCCGCCGTTGGAAGTCGCTTTTCAGGCGCTGGTGCAAGTCGCTCTTCAGCCGCTGGTGGAGATCGCACTCCGGCGGCAGCCGTCGTTTGAAGACGCTCTTCAGCCGCTGGTGGAAGACGCTCTTCAGCTGCTGGCGTAAGAATCTCTTCAGCCGTGCGAGGAATTCCAGCCGTGCGAGGAAGACGTTTTTCGGGCGTGCTTGGAAGCCGCTTTCCTTCCCCAATGAGGGTTTCGCTATCATTCCCGCAGACCACAAGATCGATGAAGAGACAAATGCAGACTATGACGCGTCCAATTTCTATCCTGTCAAGATCGGCGAGATCTTTCGTGATCGTTACCAAGTTGTGGGCAAACTAGGTTTTGGAATTACATCGACCGTATGGCTGGCACGGGATTTAATGTGAGAAGTCTTTACTCATTTTGTTTTCTCCGTGGCATCTTCTCACTTACACACATCATCGTTTAGTGAATGTCGACACGTTACTGTCAAGATCTTTGGCGAGTCAGAGTACATGTGTTTTCAGCAGGACCTCGAGCTCAACGCGTACAAGCGCATCGAGAATGCCCCGATTGACCACCCGGGCCGCCATGCTCTACGCTCTTTGCTTGATTCATTTGACATAGATGGTCCCAATGGGCGGCATCTGTGCCTCGTGCACCCGCCACTCTGGGAAAGTGTATTAGATTTGAGATATCGCAATCCTGTGCAGAAATTGCCGGAACCGATTATCGCAGGTGTTCTCAAGCGCCTGTTTCTAGCTTTGGACTTTCTGCACCGAGAGTGTCATGTCGCACACGCTGACATCAAAGAGAATAATATACTCCTCGAAGCAGACAAAGCGGTGTTCAGAGCATTCGAGCAAGACGAACTCGATGAGCCTAGTCCGAGAAAGGAGCTCGATGGCAGAACCATTTACGCGTCGCGCGAGCTCAACATGCCGGGGAAAATCGGTGTGCCCGTGCTATGCGACTTTGGCTCAGCCATTCCACTAGACGATACGACTCGCTGTGAAAAAATACAACCAGATATATATCGAGCACCGGAAGTCATCTTGGACATCCCATGGACGTCTAGCGTCGACATATGGAATGTGGGATGCATGGTAAGTGTGAATGTCGTGGGTTTTAGTGGTCAATAACTAACTCATCCCAGATCTGGGACACCTTCGAGGGCGACCACCTTTTTACCGGTCACGATTCGGAATTCAAGACGTATCACAGCCGGGCACATCTGGCCGAGATAATAGCGCTCCTTGGACCTCCGCCACCGACACTCCTTGCTCGATCCAGCTTGAGAACCGAGTTCTTTTCTGATGCCGGTATGTTATGGTTATGTGCTGACTTATTATCACTTATAATTGTTTGGCATTCTAATTTGTCCAACACTCAATTTGCAGGCGACCTTTGTGCAGGAATCCCCATTCCAGAATCAAGACCGCTCGAGCAAAGGCTAACTTTACTCGAGGGAGAAGAAAGGGAATGTTTCTTACGTTTCATGAGGAAGATGTTACAGTGGGAACCAGAGAAGCGAAGCTCTGCCAAAGATTTGGCAGAGGATGAGTGGATACTCAGATACCACTCTGGTCGGTGACTCGGTGGTGATGTATGGTGCTAATGACCCTAACAAGCGTTGTAGATATCTGGCCCTCTACGGAGTACCATACAACGGAATAAAAGGCAGTATTGAGCAATTTGGGGGGCATAATGGTGGTGTATATTTGACTAAAGAGCTAGGTCACTCGAGGAGTGAGAAGGTGGAACCAGGAAAATATGTGCGTCTGGCTGGTAACGCCGTCACGTGATGCGGCTCCCAGCACCGAGCATGGCTTACTTCTCAACAGGCAGCCTTGATTTCGTTTCCAATTTTACATAGGCCAATGGTCAACCTGTTAGACTGTTATTAAGCGGACCACGTGTTACGGATCCACACTATTATGGATCCTTCACACATGTATATACATTGCCCTCCTGTCACACACACTCTTCTCTCCTTTTCTTTCCTCTTCATGCTTGTCAAAGATAGATTATATTGAGAGCCTGTTTGAACTCCCGTTCACAGCCTTTTCGTGACATATCTTTGACAAGCTTCTTCACTCATCACCCCCGGCCATGTTCCTGTGATTTCTCACAAACCGCCACTCTCACCACCGGCCTTCGCACGTTTTTGTGCCCGCCCTCCCCAACCGCACCGCGCCACAACAACCTCCCACACATCTTCAGCGCCAAGTTTAACCACAGGTGCCAGGCCCGCGAAGTAGTTCGCCGCCCACCTCTTGCACACGCACATGAGCCAGAACCACACCGCGTTTCCCGATGCAGCGGCGAAGTGGTTGACGCGGGCCCGGCGAGCGCCGGGGGCCGTGGGGGCCGACTGAAAGTTGCGGTAAACGCACTCAGACCAGCGGTGCGACGGGTTCGCGTCGCAACGCTCGCAGTGTCCCGCGGCGAGACGTTGCCGGCGGACATCCATGGACACAGCGGGAGGGTAGGGGCGGGTATCCGCCGAGGGGCCGCCACCTTGAGTGCGGCGGCCGGGCACGTTGCCTTGGAGGGCGGCGATCAGCGCGGAGATCTGGGCGGCGACGTCAGTGGACGTGGCATTCACGCCGGTCATGGCATTGGGCGTTCACGCCGCTCATGACGGTGTCGCCATCGCGGTCGAGACGGGGCGCGGGGGCGGCGGAGCGGGATGCCTCTGCCATAACGGGCAGAGGGACGTTGGTTTGTCTGTCGACAAAGACAGAGACCTTGGATCCCTTGGCGGTCCTGAAGACGGCCAACTGCTCGATCTCTGTAGCGTATACATCCCAGTTCAGGTCCGAACGGAAACCGCGGACGGCAGCCGCTGAACGAGTAAACTCGTTCAGCGCGGCCTTGTGGATTTCGATGCGCGCCGGGCCGGTCGGGGCGTACGGTCCTGCGCGGGTACAAAGGGCATTGTAGTCGCTCAGGAAGAGTGAGAGGGGTTGGGCGGGACCCTGCCGGATGCAGTAAATCTGCTTCCCGGCGCGGGCGGCGAGGTCTTTGGGTAGGAAGGCCGTCCTCAAC
>SRPS01000327.1:0-21355 GCA_018360175.1 Claviceps arundinis
GGCGCTGAATCATGTCCAGCTATGATGTACAAGGAGCCATTCACCACGATTGGGCCTGGATCAGCCGTGTAATAGGTGCCGTTCGAGAGGACGGGGTTTCCGTCAGAAACAAACGGGATCTGGCAGTCAGCTACATTCAGCAGCAGGAAAATGTTGAACAAGCGTCCAAAGGAGAGGCGCGTGACTGTCATCGTCTCTATCACCTTTCCGTGTGAGGCTCCGTGCGAGGAGAGTGAAGGGGCTGCCACAGCTGATAGTCATTTGTTGTTCATCGCTGTTATAAGTTATACACAACTCCAATCGGCGCGGTCTGGTGGGAAGAAATCGCTCAGCCTGATTGGTTGAGTATTGTTTCCCACGGGCATGGTACCTAAAGGTAGTAATTTACCTACCTACACACATAGGTACGTACCTACCTACCTAATGACATACGGAGTATGTATGTAGACGGTATGTACATGTGTAAATTTACTCTTGCCTGATAAAACAAGCTCGCACTTCTCGCACTTTTATCCACGAGCCTTGGATGGACGCTATGTACCTAATCCAATGGAGGAGGAATGAATTGAATGGCCCTTGATCATGATGATGCAACGGGTGCTTCCGAGTTCCGACCTCGACGAACAGCCTTGTTTACACACGCTTTCGACGATGCTGATTTAAATACAGATCGACCTGCTTCGTGTACAGCCCGCGTATTCCCTGCGCAGACTCGCGCCAACTTCCCACACGATGCGTCTGAGTATTTTCACGGTCCAAGCCTCGGCTTCTCTGGCCCAGACCACCTTTTCCACAGGTGACTGGCAGGGCACACTGGCCGCAGGCTCAGGCGTTCTACAGTCCTTGAAGCCATCTTCAGATCCATCCTATGATTTCAGTCCTTCCGATTACTTCCACTTCCGCTCCCAGCCAGGCCAGCACCACACAGGCGATATCACGCTTCGCTGGCGAGTCTCCGGCCAGACCAACTGGACAGATTTTGACTCTTCGGCTCTTCGGGCCTCGACTCCCAGAAACTCATTACCGCAAGGATCGATTCTGCACTCCGACTTCTCCAACTCATCTTCTGTCGCAGCAGGAAAGTTGCAACTCACGCGAGATTGGCTCAAGGAGGGCACGGACTTGGTCTTGAAGGCGACAGTCTCGAACCCGTCGTCTTCAGCGTCGCTGGAGCCGGGATCCTTTGGTTTTCCGATTGAGTTCAACAGCATCTTCACGAACCGCACTGCAGACGAGACCAGGGAAAATGCAACCTGATTGATCCCTACATTGGTCTAGACGCAGGCTACGTTCAAGTCACCCGCCTTACAGGCACCGGACCGAATCTCGTCATCACACCTGATAACAAGGATACCAAATTCGAAGCATGGCGCTTTCTATCAGAGGAGGACCACGCCTCCCCCGTTGATCTATGGGTCGCAGGTTTTCGAAGGCTTCTACTCGTGGGAAGTGCTAAGCAAGGCCTATGCCGAAAAGGAGTGGAATAGTACAGAGCCGTGGAACAAGCTCACGTCGACGGGTGCTCGCTCCGGGCAAGTCAATCTCCTATGCCCTGCGCTTCACTCCCACCAAGAATCTTCCAGATATCGAATCAACGGTAGCGCGTCTAGGCAAGCCCGTGGCCGTCGGAATTCCCGGGTATATTGTTCATCACGATCTTACTGCAAACTTGTTCCTGCAGCACAAGTCTCGCGTGAGCGCTATCAATGTGGAGCCCGCTGGAGCCCTTACCTTGAGGACAAAGGAATGGGTCGGGACTCAACCGGTCAAGAACCCGTCTTCGCGTGGGCCAAGTAGTTTTCCAACGAAGACCTGCAACAGAAGGCGCTCAACTCCATCCGTGGCTACATGCCCACCGTCGCTCAGTGGGGCTGGAACGGCAACGCCCGCCGATACTGGGACTTCGTCTACGGCGGCAAGCTCGGGCTGCTCGAGCGCATGATCCATCACTACGGCTCTTCGCTCAACGCCCTCCCCTTGCCCACCTCATACAAGTACAACCGTGATCCGTCCAGCGCAGCAGCCCTTTACGATCTCCGAGTCGGCTACGGCGGCATCATGGGTCCCCTCAGTAACATCAACGCCGAGGGCTTCGTATCTACCGCCTTCCACTCTTATCCCAACAGGCTCAAGTGGGATGGCTACTCCGGAGACTACGGTCCCAGCTACCTCGGTGTTATCATGGGCTCGTGCACTTATCTCGTGCAGCATCCTGACTTTGGCTGGATCTCCATGGGCGGCAACGTGGCGCCCTCTTCCAATAACGACGTCATTGTCGTTGAGCCGCGAGACACGGTCCGTCGGTCCATCTACGTCGCTGCAATGGGCCTGTCTGTCGCTTTTGAGAGCGGTGTCATCACGAGCTTTGCGTATGAGCCTCAGAGCAAGAAGTTGACTATCACCCTGCAAGCTGTGCCGGGGGATACGAAGACGGCGTCCACGATTGTCAAGTATGAGAGCACCCTGGGCGGCAAGGTCTCGTTGGAGAGTCCTACCGCTGGGGTGAAGCGGGGTGGATATGTTGTTTGGGTGCTTGAGAAGGTTGTTTTCACGGCGCGGTAGATGGTTGTGTGCCGATAGATGCATGTACATGAGGTGTAGAGGAGCTTTTCTTCGTGTCGGGAGACTTTTTCCAATACATCCATACTGTCGCGCTTTCGCGTTGACTTTCCAGCTTCTTGAAGAGTCATCGTGATGGTTCATCCGTGAAAGCCACTAAGAAGTCAACTTTGAACCCCTTAAAATATTGACGGAAATATGTATGTAGTGCATGTATGATGTGAGGGCCGCTGTCCCCTTGACCGCTACAACCTACTCCTTCTGTTCCTCTCTTAGTCTATCTTGTAGTTGATAGAGCCTCATTTGCCTGCTCCTATGCCCACCGTGACCAGCCATGACAGTGCACAACCATGATCCCAGTCAAACTCTCGTTACGATAAGAGCGACGTAGCTTTTCGTCACTCCGGCACTTGGACCCCTCCTGGCACCAAGCCACTTGAATTCTAGAACGAGCAAAAGGGCTACGAATCCCAGCTGGCCATGTAAGGCTGCTCCTCTGAGCCTTGAGGCATGCCTATCGCACGAAGCACGTTGTCTGAATTTGCTACCTTCTCCAAAGTCGAGAAGTAGAATCCAGGGCTAGCTAATAGTTTCAGCTGATACCACGAAGCGTCGGCTCTCCAAGCACAAAGCTCAAAACGTGCAGGGATCAATACGAAGAACGCAAAGAGGAAACAGACCCCATCCGGCGATATAGCGCCCACCTTCAGTGACTACATAATTGCACAATCCCGAAAGTTGATACTGACAGCTTGGGTGATGTGATTGTGATTCGTGCGTGGTAAATAATCCTCTATCCATCTTAGATAACCCTAGTCAAGTCCTCGCATTAACATATATACAGCACTCTATGCATGTGTCATGCACAAACTCTTCATTTTCTCAACCATGTTTCTTGCCCATTTAAATTGAAATCGAGAGAAAAACTCCATGTGCAAAACGCCTTGCCAGCTGCTACCTATTACGCCTCGATCATCCTTGTAACTTGGTACATATATGTATGACAATGTATACAGCATAAACCTCCGTTTCCTGTTCATGACGGACCAGACTTGTTTCTCCCTATAGTTCCTACTTCCTTTCACCTGCAAATTTCTGATGGATAGCGCGAATCTGCTCCTCGACGTTCACCGTCTGAGGCATCATCGGCTGGGGCCGCGATTCTGGCTGCCCCTCGGGTGGATTGAGTGCAGCCCTCTTTCGTCGTGCGAGCTCGTCTTCTGAAGTTGACTGCCCGGTCGTAACATCTACCAAATCATGCCGTTGACTCGCAAGGCGCTTCAGATTTTGGGCAATCTCTGATCCTGAGATTGTAGCCGAATATCGCGATTCGGCAGCCGCTTTCTGTTCTTTCCACCGGGGATCCAGCAGTTCGACTGTAGTCTTCATTAGCGAGAGGATCGAAAGGGCAAACAAGGGGGACGGGGAGAAATAAACAAACAGGAAATAACAAGAAAGCGGAAGAAATGCCAAATGTGAAGATCGAGGAGGAATAATGGGACGTACTTCGCATGTGAGCTTCCAGCTCGCTGGTGGGAATCTGCTGTTTACAGTTGGGACAAAGAGCGGTGGTGGCCCCTGGTCTAGTCGCTGTGCGCTGCGCCGCGCGAGGCACGTAGTTCTCTCGGATTTTCATGGGCGGTGCACTGCCCCTGGCTTCTGATTGCGCCTGTTGCATACGAGCCTGCGCTTCAGCTCGTTCCTGAATGCGACGAGCTTCTTCATCCTCATGGGATGGCTTCTGGGGATGTTGACCATCAGAATACGCTTGACCGGCCGGCAATTGACCAGGCTGTGATAATTGATGGGCATTCGGGCCAGAATAACTAGGAAGCGGTTGCGCGGGTTGTGGTTGAAAAGCAGCGAGGCCAGTGTTGCTGAGGTCCTCATCTGGGTACGCCTCTTCAATCCGCAGGTTGGCACTGATGGACGCTTTGTTTCTGTCTTCCAG
Source organism: Claviceps arundinis (assembly GCA_018360175.1). NCBI lineage: Eukaryota > Fungi > Ascomycota > Sordariomycetes > Hypocreales > Clavicipitaceae > Claviceps > Claviceps arundinis. The sequence continues at coordinate 4,511 of SRPS01000327.1, forward strand.
AGACGCGTATTGAAGCTCCGACAAGTTGGTTGGCGGTGGCAGGTTCGCGGTCTCGTCTGCTTCGCTGAATGTGATGGTCTCGACCACGACAAAGTCGCCCCAGTCAATTCGTGCAAACTCCTGCTTCTTCATTTCTTCCTCTTCCTCCTTCTTCTGCCTCTCCAACTCTTGGGACTTGGCATATTCCGCTCGTTGTTTGGCCCGCGCCAGCACACGCCACTTATCCTCGATATTGCGCTCGAGCTCAGCCGTTCGTTCCGCTTGTAGTTTTCCTCCCTCGCCGTCGATGCCGCCCGCTCGTAATAGCACCGTGTATTGCTCCACGATGTGCTGGAAGAAGTTATGGAATGTGTGGTTCGGGATGAGAAACTGGAACTGTGGGTTGGCCGTCTCCCGCTGGGCCAGCTGCGTCATGAACTGGCGGCCATTCTTGGCGACGAAGAGCGCAGTCAGACGAATGACCTCGAGATCCTTCTGGTTGATACGTGGCATTCGCGCCGAGAATTCGAAGTCGGGGGGTTTTGGCGGGCCTTTGGGCTTTTCCAGCTCTGTCGGCGCGTCTCGCACCCGGCCAGCTGCGATATCTGTGCCTCGCCCGGACTTGACCTCATTTAAACGCCACCGATAAAAAGCATAGTACGCATCGGATGGGTTCACGAAGCAGAACTTGGGGTTCTGCGCTTCTTTCTCTCTGACGCGATCCTCAAACTCGGGGCCATTTCGCGCGACATAACCGGCCGTCTTTTCCAGGACATTGCGTATCTCGCGTGGGGGAAGGACGACGCCGGGAGGAGGCTTCAGCTCATCCAAAACAGCAGATGCCGCGTCGCCATTCGCCGTAGCCGTAGTCGTGGCCGTAGCCATGTTGATACCGTTATTGGCGGTAAGCGGAATCGTGGTAGACGTGTTGGACGTCGCGAGCTCAAGTGACTTTATGTCTTCAGCCTCAGCGGGTTTTCTGGTGTTGAACGCGGACACAGCTAGTCGTCGGGATTATGTTGATCCGGGCGGCCGCGCCGCAGCTTGCAAAACACTTTGTGCTGCACGAAGATTTGTGGACAGAAGCGGCTGGTAGAGTTTCTTTCTGACGTATCTCAGGAAGAAGCCAATGCGCTCGAACAGGTAGTGCTAATCTAGTTCCGTCGTGAATCGTGATGGGTCGACAAGCTGAAGCCCTGGTCGATTCAAGTTGCGGGCGCGAAGGAGTCACCGAATTTGAGTCGTCGACGACGGTATGAGACGATGTCAAAATTTTCGATAGTAATAATCCTATCTGAGAATAAGTGATGATGTGTGAAAGGCCATCTAAGGTCAAAGAGACTGGGAGAATGGCCGACTATATATATCTAAATAATAGGCGCTCTGTGCTACAGCAAATTGCAAGTTTACAACTGATGTCAGATTTTGAGGCTGCTGCTACCATAAGTAGGGTCGCACATAAGACACATGCCTCCGACATCCGCAATTCCGCCATTTTTGTGTTCGGCTTTTTTCAACTATGTACATACATTACCTCTCAGTGCACAACACCTGCTCATGACGCCAGTACTAATGAAATCTCAGTTATGCGCGTATGTCATGACAACCCAGGAAACTAAGCGAGACAGCCAGAGCTCTCATCTTGCGCGAAGTGAAGTCGGAAAGGTCGCATCGCCGCCGATGCATCATGTTCACCAACCTTAGACATGTCTGTGTGATATATCAACGCCGATTGACTCTACAAGACCTGGGTAAAGCACCAAAATCTTGGCCTCTTAAGAAACGTGTGATTCAGAAGACTTGACATGTGTAGCTTTTCAAGATGGTGCTCTCTAGTCTCTACATGATAATAGGTCTCTCCGTGCACAACCCACCCTAAACCATCTCTCAGTTTCGAGTTCAGCCACTTCACTCATCAATAAAACGGCTGATAAATATGATCGTAGTGTTTTCTTATCATAAAACTGCCCTGCACAGGTGCAAGCATCAGGATGGCGGGATAACTACCCGGTCAGAAATGAATATTGTCCAAACCTGACAAGTTGTGAGTGCTGTCCACATCAACTGATGCGCTTGATCAATTGCCGCTTAACGACTCTGTTGTATGTTAGGGAGATCAAAATGAAGGATTATGTTCCTGATTTGGATGATATTTTATTTCATTTATTTAGGTAGTTTCAGACTTCCCGAAAGTACCTCGGAGTACATATGTACCTAGACGTTGCGATCCACCTTTATACAAACGCGCGTGTCAAACAAACGTGCCATCCCATCGGTGGTCCAAAGGCTCACTTCAGGTACCGGACAGGGGATTACAGCCAATCGTGTTGCAGTTCCACGCAAGGTATGTATATGTGTCTTTGGCTGTTCAACGGAAGTACCGGCAGTCACCTGAATTACAAAGAGGTACATTGCCCTCATCGCGGCTCCACCGGAGCTTGTGTCACTCGCGGTCACAGGCTCACAGCCAAAAGGCAGAGGGGCTATGGGGCCCGATACCTGAAGTGAGCCTTTGGACCACCGATGGGGTATGGAGTACTACAATTTCCAATTTTGCACGCATAGATACTCTCTTAGATACCAGTCTGTTGCATCTTGATTCATGTGTTTTTTTGGCAGGCTGCATCTCACGACATACACAGCTTCATTGGGCAGGCTACGTACTAGTAGCTGACGAGAGAGACGGATGCGATCGCCGCGCTTGTTCGTGACATTGCGGTTCTGCGCAACAGACTCCAAGAGTTAAGACATGAAGTGCCTCACGAATCACGATCAATGTACGATGGTATCACGCATGGACAGAAGTACACTTACACATGACTACAGTATACTCCGTAATTTGTTCGTGAGATACACCTACCTAGGTATGTACTATACTCTGGAGTCTGTACATACGGAGTACTTCTACGTTTATTTCGGGCTAGTCACTGAGCAGTGAGGCATGGCAAAATCGAAACGGCGGCAACGACTAAGTACAATTGTTCCCGCTGCGGCTGGTCTATTTATGGGGCCTCCCTAGTCCCGACTCCCACCGGAGCATACCTTGCCTAGGTACCTAGGTATGTTCATAGGTACTGTAGGTAGGCTACATACCTAAGCTACCTCATAGCAAGTGAGCCAGCGGCGCTTTTCTTCCCGACGAACATTGTAGGTATGCATAGCGCACATATTTATATACATTGAAACGACTTACATACCTGTGCATTATGTATTGACTTGACTGGCTGCTCCATGCCAGTGCCTCTGAAGCTCAGGTACCGACATACATCTACAGCCTAGGTATGTACATTAGGTACCTATGTGTGTATGTACCTCCTAGGCTGCAGGGGGGAGGGGCGCGGGTCCTGTCGGGTAGAGCCCACGCGATTGGTGGACCGGGAGATACATGGGTACATACCTACATACCTAGGTACATACATACTTGCTCGCTCCCTCGCAGCGGCGCGTCGCCTCATGCAAGAGGCCACATGTTGCCCTTGTTGCTGCAACGCCAGAATTCCGGAAGCAGACCCAGGCCACCGACCAGAATTGTTGGCCCCTTATTATTATCCTCCATTCACCATCTACACCCGCGGCGCGTCTTTCCCCGTATCCGCTTCACTTTCTCCTCCGTTGCTTTTTTTGCCATTGGACGGGGATTCGCTTTCTTTCAACCCACCTCTTGTTTCAATTTCAATCCATGTATACCATTTAATACCCTACCCTTCGTACACTCTCTTCGACCGCGTCTTCCTTTCTATTCTGCCTCGTCTTCTAGTATCGCAGTCTCGGCGAGCAACTGCTCAAGTGCGAGCTCAGTTGTCCACCTTTGTCCCAACTTCGTCGACCCCGATCGATCATGGCGCGATCGAGCTCGGCTCGGGGCAAGAGCCCCCAGCCGCCGGCATCGATAACGGTCAAGCAACCCCAAAACACTTCATACAAGTCCGACGGCGTTCAAGACAATGATGTGTTTACTCTGCCATCGTCAGATTATCTTGTCAGTCTGGTATTGACGATTCTCGGTGCGGTTGTCCGTATTTTTCGAATCTATCAACCTAGCAGCGTCGTTTTCGACGAAGTGCAGTAAGTCTGAGCTGCGATCCACTGCATCATCTGCACGGGGATGGACGCTGATCATCCTGGAAACAAATAGCTTCGGCGGCTTCGCATCGAAATATATCAAGGGCAAATTCTTTATGGATGTGCACCCTCCCCTGGCCAAGATGTTGATTGCATTGACCGGCTGGCTGGCTGGCTTTGACGGCAGCTTTGACTTCAAGGACATCGGCAAGGATTATATCGAACCTGGTGTTCCCTATGTCTCTATGCGCTTGTACCCTGCCATTTGTGGCATCGTCTTGGTTCCTTGCATGTTCTTCACCCTCAAGGCTGTCGGCTGTCGAACAATGACTGCTGCTATGGGCGCATCGCTCATCATCTTTGGTATGTTGCCACGGGCAGCTTGCTGTACAAGTCCTCGCTAACAGGCCTCCGTAGAGAACGGTCTTTTGACTCAAGCTCGATTAATACTCCTCGACTCCCCCCTAGTAGCTGCGACCGCGTTCACGGCCCTTGCATTCTCATGCTTCACGAATCAACATGAGCTTGGTCCGGCCAAGGCATTCAAGCCCGTCTGGTGGTTCTGGTTGGCTATGACTGGTCTCGGGCTGGGTATCACGGTCAGCATCAAGTGGGTGGGCTTGTTCACCATAGCCTGGGTCGGCGCCCTTACCCTCGTCCAGCTCTGGGTGCTCCTTGGCGACAACAAGAATGTCACCTTGCGCCTCTGGGGCAAGCACTTCACGGCTCGGGTCTTTTGCCTAGTTATCATTCCTGTCGCTTTCTACATGGGAATGTTTGCCATTCACTTCCTATGTCTCGTCAACCCTGGCGACGGTGATGGCTTCATGAGCTCCGAGTTCCAGGCAACTCTGAATAGCAAGGGTATGCAGGATGTGGCTGCGGACGTTGCTTTCGGCAGTCGCGTTACCATTCGTCACGTCAACACCCAGGGTGGCTATCTACACTCGCACCCTCTCATGTATCCCACTGGAAGCAAGCAGCAGCAAATTACACTGTATCCTCACAAGGATGTGAATAACATGTGGCTCTTGGAGAACCAAACGCAACCCCTCGGCATCGACGGCACGCCTATCAATGGCACTGCGGCATGGGATAACCTCGCTGATGGTCCTCGATTCGTCAGCAATGGAGACTTGATCCGTCTGTTCCACCAGCCGACCCATCGCCGTCTTCACTCGCACGATGTGCGACCCCCTATCACGGACGTCGATTGGCAACAGGAGGTCTCCGCTTACGGATATGAGGGCTTTGAAGGCGATGCCAATGATTTGTTCCGCGTTGAAATTGTAAAGCAAAAGTCGCTCGGTGGTATCGCCAAGGAACGATTGAGAACGATTGAGACTAAATTCCGCCTTGTTCACGTCATGACGGGCTGTGTGTTGTTCTCTCACAAAGTCAAGCTCCCTGAGTGGGCCTCGGAGCAGCAAGAGGTCACTTGTGCTCGTGGCGGCAGTATGCCCAACAGCTTGTGGTACGTTGAGCACAACGAGCATCCTCAGTTCAGCGATGCCACCGAAAAGGTCAACTACCGTAACCCTGGTTTCTTGGGCAAGTTCCTCGAGCTTCACCGAGTCATGTGGACAACGAATGCTGGCCTGACCGAATCTCACGCATGGGATTCTCGTCCCCAGGCATGGCCGATCTTGCGACGTGGAATCAACTTCTGGGGCCAGAACCACACCCAAATCTACCTCATCGGCAATCCTGTGATTTGGTGGTCCTCGTCCATTGCTATTGTCGTTTGGGCTTTGTTCAAGGTCGTTGCCATTTTGCGATGGCAAAGAAGCTGCAATGACTATGCCAGTCCGCTTGTCAAGCGATTTGACTATGAGTTGGGGACTTCGATTTTGGGCTGGGCTTTCCACTACTTCCCCTTCTTCCTCATGGCTCGTCAGCTTTTCCTTCATCACTATTTCCCTGCTTTGTACTTTGCCATCATCACTCTTTGTCAATTGTTTGACTTCCTGACGGTTCGCGTTCCTGGCATTGGTGCCAAGGATAATGCCATTGTAAACAAGGCTGCCACTATGCTCTTCCTTGTTCTCTCCATTGCTGCCTTTTCTCTGTTTTCTCCACTTGCCTATGGTAACAGCTGGACCAAGGCTGAATGCCGTCGCGTCAAGTTGTTCAACACGTGGGATTGGGACTGCAACAACTTCTTCGATCGGGTAAGTGATTTCCATACGTGCACAAGCCATTGATGTCCTTTGGATGTCCGTTGGGCCTGGCCTCTTTCTAACGCGCAATGCAATACAGTACGAGGATTACACGTCTCGCAGCATCGAGGAAAGCTCTTCGCTGGCTGCCATGTCCAGCATTCCCAAGTCTGATGTCGCCGCTCCTCCCGCTCAAGAGAACCTGAACCTGGCTGGAAACAATGATGCAGGCATTTCTGCGAAGCCGCCTCCTCCTGGGCACAAGATTGTAGGCCAAGAAGAGAAGGTCGAGTACCGTGATCAGGACGGCAACTTGTTAAGCGAAGAGCAGGTAAAGGAGCTCGAGGGTAAAGTCAAGTTTGAGACCAAGCACGAAACTCGCACGCGCGTGGTTGACGACCAGGGCGTTGAGGTACCTCCCCCGGAGGGCGGATGGCCCGCTGACATGGCAGGCGTTGCGCCTCCTCATCCCGACGTTCAGGGCGTGGACCATGAGACTGTTAAGAATGGTCAGTCTGAGCCTCCACAGGACGTAGCTGCGAGCCGTGATGGTGAGAAGGAAGCAGAGCGGGCCAAAGCTAAACCTGCTAGTGAAGGCCAAGAGGCCACCGGTCATGACGAACTCTAAGTAGTTGGGACTTTTCTTTTGTTTCTCTTCTTTGTTTTGTTCTTTCGAGAGGGTTTAAGTCAAGGGGATTATGGTAAAGGGATGAATCGCCGGAGTCTAAACGTTGGCGCCAGTCCAATGCTACGCTAGTCAGCTATGTAAAACTCACATACTAATGCAATGTATCTCAAAATTGGAGTCGAAGTGAGATGAGTTGAAAGGGGCTTGTCCCTCTCTTGTTAGCTGGGTATTCAATTTCATTCATTGAAGGGGCAAGGGACATTGTGTAACATTGAGGAAGAATGGGGCAAGTGGTGGTGTGCATTTCTGACATCCCGACTGTTCAGGAGCATGCTGGTATTAGGATAGTTCTACTCGAGAATCGTATCACCATTGACAAATCCAGTGTGACTTCGCTCCATTGCGTATGGCTAGCATATAGAATGGCCTCGATACACACCGAGCAGAAAGGAAGTTTGTAGGTATCGCGTGTAATGGTCCAGAATAGGCCCAACGTGGTCGTGGGTTGTAGAACTGCATTGTCATACGGAGTACGTAATACATACATCCGATAGGTATTCCCGCAGGGGTATTCACAGACGGCCACCGAGCAAAAAGGCGTAACCACAATAAACGAACGAGCAAACAAACAAGCACCATATTGCAGTGCATGCAAGCAAAATGAATTCAGGCATTCTTCCCGCTAGACACCCCCGTGATTCTCCAATGCACAGCCTCTCATCATTCCTAAGCTACATTACATGTCACGTTTCTATGGATAAAAGCAACTTCTCTGCTCTGCTCTGTTCTGCCATCCCCAAGACCCCGCCATAGAGCTCCCTCACCCATGCCGCTCTTTTAAACCCATGCCTTTCAAAGCCCTCACGAGCACCTGTGGACAGGAAATCCCACAGGGAACTGTAACCCAAGAAGACGACACCTGAAGAGAAGAACCCGATTGAAAGAAGGCAGTAGGTAGCAGAGAAAATGGAGAGAACAAGAGTGTAACAGAGCAAACCAGGAAGACAAATATCAAAATACAAAAGTAACAAACTACTTGAAGAAAAGCTCGCAAGCATTAAAAATAATATCTTTTCCCCCAAAACGCCCAGTCAATTCTGCTCTAGCACCATCCAGAAATGTCGACAAGGGTAGGGGCACAAAACGCCGTTTGATCATCATGCATAAGCAATAGTCATCTCTCCGAAAAAAAAAACCCCCCACAAAGATAGACATAACAAAAAGGAGGAAAAAAGAACAATAAGGGATTAAAGAAATGATAACATTAGAAACGGTGGGAAGAGGAGAACATCGAAATCGAGGTAGGAGTATAAGCAGAAGCAAAAGCAGAAGAAGAAGAGAAGAAGATGAAAAGACAAGAAAACAAGGCAGCATCAGACCTGGCCCGCCACGCTCATGTTGTTCCTCTACGCCACAATAGAAGGCCTCCGAATACTCTCTGCATCAGAGCTCAAAGAATCAGCAGCCTGGACTGTAATCCGAAACGTCTTTCCCGCACCAGAAACGTCCATCTGCCCCGGCGGCATACGCGGATCAAGTATCCCAGATATCGCCCCTGCATCTGCGCCTTCACGAGTCCGATTCTCCGGCGTGCAGCACAGCGTCGTCGCCGTGGGTGTTGAGTCATCATTCGATGCATTCGCATCATCATTGCAAACGTCTTCCGAACTGCAGCGGGCAGAGGGTACTTCCCCCACGGGAGGATTCACCGGGACAACGCCCCCTCCCATGCGAGCCCAGAACATCTGGTCTCTTAGCTTCACGCTTTCGACCCAGGCTGCCCGTTCTGGGTCCTCGTCATCGGCCCGCCAGTGACCGTCCTTGACCACACGGAGGAAGCCGAGGTAGTCGCAAGTGGAGCGGACGCGATTGAGACAGTAATTGCACAGTGGGTATCGCTGCGCCGACTCGGCTTCGCTGGTTCTGAATCGATAGTTGCGGAGGTAGTGAGGTTCCTTTCTCGACTCCCCGCAGAGGGAGCAGGGCTGCAGCTGAGGTTTTGAGATGGCGATGTAGGTGGCACTCGACGGTATGGGCTCCACAACTAGGGATCCTTCTGCGATGGCGCTGGACACGGTACGACGCGCCAGCCACGACAATCCGGGGGCCAGGTCAAGACGTAGAGTCGGGTCAATGTCCTCGACCAAGGCCCGCTTGTAGAAGCGTGTGTCTTTCAGTGGTGGAGCCGGGGCGCTCGTTGAGCCGTTGCTGATCGTAGACGCAGGCGTCTTGGGCGACTGGGGAGCGCTCCTGTCGGCCGGCGTTGACGCGCTTAGTGATGCGGTGGACGCGATGGACGCGTGCGCGCTCGACGTGGAACCGCCAAGGCCCAGTGCCAGAGCATTGAGTCCGCGCATGGATCCCGCCGATACTCGACTAGGTGAGCATCGATTGTGCGACAGTCGCGCAAGGCTGGTAAAGTCATCGTACGCTGCCAAATCCGTGCGCACGACCGGATGGACAAGGTGTTGCAGACTCGTCGGCGGGCAAGGTGAGAATGCCTCCATGGCAGACGGAGTAGGCTCCTGGCCGTGAGGAGCAGATGCTGCCCGTCCGTTTTGGTGGTTGTATTGCTCGTGATCGAACTTCCCAAGGGTGGGAGACGGAGGCGCTGTTCCAACACATGTTTGATCGTCGCGTCCAGACGCCATGGATTCCATGACACTCTTGAGCTCGGAAAGCTGCTCTTGCTGCGATTTGAGGAGGCTTTCCGAGTCCACTAACTGGCCCTTGAGCTGATCGATTTTGCGCTGCAACACATCGTGTTGAGCTTGAGCGTCCTCCTTGGCACCAATGACCATCCTATTTGCCTCTTCAAACAATGCCGTCGTCAAATTCTCCAATTCCTGTTCGATTTTGCGCTTCTCCTTATCCGTTTCGATGCGTTTGTTGGCTTCTTCAGCCAGTTTGGCCTGCCAGACCTTCTTCTCCACCTGCATCGCCCTCCTTTCGCTGTCCAGCGTGGACCGACGAACCCACACGTCGCCTCGTATCGTTTCTCGCAAGGACTCATTCTGAGCTTCCAATTCTCCAATGCGAGCTTGGGCGGCAGATAGCTCATGACGCGCTGCAGACAAGCTGTCGTCCAACACCGTCTGGTAATTAATGGCGTTGATGAGTTTGGTGCTCAGCGTTGCAACTTCATCGTCCAGATTTGGGCGGTATTCGGGGCTCGGCTGAGAATCGTCTATTGTAGGGCTTCTCGGTCGGCTGCGAGGATCCGGCAGCGTACTCATCTCATTATTGACGGCCGTGACGGCTGGCAGAGGTTGTGTGGCAGCAGACGGACTCGTAAGAGATATGGTCGGTAATTGTGACGTGGACGGCGACTTGGCGGGCAAGCGAGGTCTTTGGAGGACGGGAGACGATGACGAGGGTATAGAAGCGACGGAGGAGAGAGAACGGATATGGCCGAGAGCGCGGCCCGAGGGCGGTCGGGAGGATGATGGCTGTTGCTGGGAGCAGCTGGCCGCATAAATCAAGCTAAAATTCAGAATGGTCAGCCGTGATATTTTCGTGGTCTCAGATTCGCTCCCTAAGAGTATTGAATGAAACGAAATGTACGACTTCTGAAGCCCAGTGTCTCATACGCCAAGACATCAAGAAACAGACGACTTGCGAATTGGCGAGTCTATGTCCAAAAAGGTATGGATTGGCAGCTCTTAAGATGACAGACAAGTATAGAAGGTGCGAATACTTACGGATCCATCGTGCTAATCTACCAAGGCCGGTTGCAGCGACTGGATTTGTGTTTGCTGCTCTGCCGAGGTGCGTCTGTGCATCGAGCTCCAGCTACAGTAATCGGGGTTATGTTTGAGATGCCGTCTTTGATTAAAGTAGGTCTATGATTGACAAATTTGACGGAAAATTAAGCTTGAGGCCGAGCGAAAAAAAAAAACGAATGCTACACAAGGCGACCTGTCCAGTTGCAGCAAGTTCGTCGTTTACGTGGGCGGTAGCACTAGTATGATGCGGCGATCTGTTCGTTGATCCGTAGCGAGGTCTTTACTGTCGAAAGGAAGAGATCCAGTCCGACTTCCGAAGAGAGCCGAGACTGAACGAGGCCGGCTATGTGCAATTCCTTTACTGCATCGTTTGTCCACGCGTGCTCCCGTCCAAGTTCGAGAGTGGGCAGTGGCAAGAAGCTGGTTTGCTAGCCAGCAACCCTCCGGGTCGGCCGGAATGTGGGCGAGAGGTTGCACCAAGACGTGAGGGTACAGCGCTTCGATGTGCTAGTGTGGTGAGCCGGCTGACGAGACGAACAGGCGATGGAAAGAGTCGGGAAGAGCAGCCTCTGGCGCGTGAAGAGGGAGGGCAAATTATTCACAGGGCGAGTGAGTGACGAGAGCGACGGTGAAGAAGATGAGGTGAAGAAGCAAGTGTAGTGTGGGGAGGAGAGAAGAGAAGCTGCGACGCCGAGGCGACGGGAGCTCGTCGTCATGCAGTGGCCAAGCGACGGGGCGGATGCGCACTGGGCAACTCTTCTGGGGCTTGCCGCTTCTCTCATGCTACCTACCTAATGTATGTATGTACCCAAGTATCTATGGACCTACCTACCTATGTACCTAGGTATCTAGTACATACCTACGAAGTAAGAATCAGGAGCTTGAAGCTCCAGCAGCAAACTCTGTTTTCGGCGTTCTCACGTCACAAACAAATCGACAGCTTCTACCTATTGGCTTACTTGCGCGGCCCCTGCATATCGGAGCGTCTATTTCCACGCATCACATCCCTGCACCGCGGCATCTCTAGCTAGGTACCTATATGTTGCATATGTAGTATGAACTTATGTACATTGGAGGTATGTTAGGTATCCTGAACTGCGCTCATTTCTCGGAATGAAGCTGTACATAGCGACAGGAGAGCTTCTATGCTGTACGGAATACTCTGCATGATTTTGACAAGATGACATCGTGTGATTCGTATCAGACAAGTAGATACCTACGTACCTATCCGTACCTCTTAGTGGCCACGCCGCGATACAGCAGCGAACATTCGATGGACCCCACGTGCTCTGTTAGCAACTTCTGGTCGTGCTGCTCTGTACCTATGTCCGGTACATATGTACGGAGTACATACTCCGTACAAAGTACTCCATATCTATGTATAATGTACTCTACCTAGCCTGTAGGTAGCCTACGCCGCCGTATAGGTTGAAAGGTACGTATGCTTCGTACATTGATCGAAACGTTTCACACGAGTACATCACGAGGTTAACAGATTTTGGCTTCGCGGCTTGTCGCCTAGCTACAAATTCGTCCATCTTTGAACCTTATCCAGGCCGCCACATGGAGACACATGCAGTACTCCATGGTACTCCATATGTACATAGGTACCAGCACGTCCTGTCATCACGTGCTGCGGGCTGAAGAATGTCACATCACACCAAAGCTTGACAAATACAATGTTTCCTCCAGGCTCCGTCATCTTGTCGACGCGACTACAGATGCGCCACCCGCTCCTCCGCCTCCGCAATCCATTGCCTCACCTTATCCTCCGACCGGGCCCTTAATCCAATCCGAAATGGCCTCGGATCCAGCGTCAAAGACGTCGGCGTCGCGTTGCAGTCCAAACAGTGGATGCACGGCGCATCATCAGAATCATTCGAGGGGAACATCTCAAACGCGGTGATGAGCCGAACAAATGCCGTATACAGCTGCCTATTTGCGAGTTGGAAGCCTGCGCACATGCGAGAGCCTGCCCCGAAGCTATAGTGCGGAGTGCCGATCTCTGCATTGTCGAGAAATCGTTCCGGTATAAATTTCTCGGGCAGCTTGAAGCGCTGTTCGTCGTAGTTGGCGGCATAGGTATTCTACGTTTCCATTTGCAAACAAGGAGTCAACAAGTCAGTCGATCGGTCAGTGAGGTTTATTGTCCACGCGTCCGAAGCCTCGCTCGAGACAAGAAGGGGGGAAGGGAAGCAAAAGAAAGCCGACGATAGCCCATACCATGAAAAAGGTAGTGCCAGCCGGAACTACCGTGTCATCAAACGGAATATCGCGGATGTTTTTCCGCGGCAAATTAATCGGCACCACGCTCCAGAATCGCAAACTTTCCTTGACAAAAGCGGTCATGTATGGCACTTTTTCCTCAACAAGACACTTTTCCCATGCGTCCCCGTCGGGGTACACATCCTCAATGGCCTTGAGTGCCTTGGCCTGCAAGGCTTGACCTTCCTCGGTGGATAGTAATGCCATTGACATGGTGATGTGGCCCGGGACCGTGTCTAAGCCAGCTGAAGTCATGGTCAAGCATATGGATTTGATCTCGGCTGCGAAGCAGAAATGGAAATGTTGCTCCCGGTTAGCAATTGTACTCCGATGCCCGTTGCATAAGCACACATGGGAGCAGAGCAGTAGAAAGAAAGACGTACTCGCATTCAGCTTCACTTCTGGATCCTTGAGGATATTCCCCATGATACAGGGCTTATCCGTACCCTTTTCAATTTTCCTTTTCAAGCGGTCGAGCATATGGCTGAGATACTTGTCCCTCCGAACCCGATATTTCTCAGCCAACGAATTATTCTTGTTGAAAAGACGCAGTAACGGCACATAGTCCTGCCAGTTATTACTCGTTGACCGGAAGTTGGCAATCATTCTCTCCACGTGGGTTACTTCATTGAGAAGCTCGTCATCGATGGATTCGCTGATGCGAAACCCGTAATTTAACGTCATGGAGGTATTGAGCGCATAACGCTGCACGTAGGCTTTCGGATCTAGTGGCTGCATTCCGCCCTTGCAGTCCTCGAGTAGATCCTTTATGGTGGCGGTGGACTCGAGGTCGAGGATGGGCATGTAAGACTGCGTGGCCGGCCGGTTGAGGGCTGTAGCAGCAGCTTTGCGCCGGCGCTTGCAGGACTCATCCCACGGGGAGGTGCCGATGGTGAAGCCCTGCGAAGAGGAGACCACGGAGTGGAAAGTGTGAAACATTGGACGAGAGATGAGCGAGGATTGGTGCGTGATCCAGAAATGGCGCACAGCGTCGTACGAGTTGACAAAGATTATGCGCTATGAATGTCAGATTCGCCCGTGGTTAGCCGTGTTTTTCTTGAAAACGGTGAGTTGGCAATGGCAAACAAGCACTGATGTAAGGAAGAAGCAAAGGAAATAACCTACGCGGTTGCCAAGCCGAGTCTGAAAGACAGGACCATACTTCGTCGCCCATCTCTGCGCAACTCTGGCATGATCGGTTCCCAACTCAATCAGGTTCCCAAAGACAGGAACGCCTGGAATCTGTGGAATGCCCTTGATCTTGGGCTTGTCGGTGGTGTTGAGGAACCGTACGAGGATATAGATGGCAATCGCGATGACGATGCCAATAATGGGGTTCGACATTTCGTTCTATTCCTTCGTCACCTTCTTCAGTATCTTTTCACTCGTGTTTCGTCACTGGTGATGACTCCAAAGAAAATAAAGACAAAAGACAGCCAGGACCGTTTCCACGATCTTTCTGACGTGAGAACAGAGGGGGAGATAAGAGCAACCGAGGCTACCGTGTATAGTTACATTGAGATCACAATGTCTCACATCGCCCCCCATTTCAACTCCACATTGGCTACAGACACGGATGAAAAGTACCTACATGCGTACTCCGTACTCTGTAAATTCATACATACATACCTACTCCGTACGGTATGCAGCTGCCAGCCCTCATCGTCCAAGGCGATGTCTTCATGTCGTACAGGCAACAGAGCTTGTGACCATAGGTTCAATGGCCCTTGAAGTACCGCGCTGTTGAATAACGGTCCGAGAGGGCATCGCCAAGCCTGTGTCCAAGCGCGAATTTCAGGGTGTAGACCTCCTGTCTTTGCACGTTAAAAAGATGGAATACTACACTGGAAAGTATTCCTCGTATCATACAAAGCCTCCTTACTAAGCCATAGAATCCCAATTTGCACGCTAATGACGTACAGATGGGATATTGATAACGCAACAAGACCACGATCAAGCCTCTCAAAATAGAAAACAAAGAAAAAAAGACTCTTATTCTCTCCAACGCGGTGAAATCATTGCACTTTGGGGGATACAGCTCCGTAGATATAGTCTGCAACCCGAGCTCGACCTCTCTCGAAGTGCCACGTTTGTCTGGCAATGCCGCAATGTGTAGGGCTGTAGCTACGTAATGAGAATGTGCGTACGTACAAGATGCATCGAAAGCCCCATTCTTCCCTTCAACATAAAATGTGAAGACATTCTCAAGTTCTCAACGTTTGCGCGACCAAGCAGAGTCCGCGTCTGGGCAAGGTCAGCATCAAGCTCCAGCATATCCCTCGCCTTTGAACAAAAAGCAAACATATCCAAGAAAAAAAAAGATCTGAAAATAAACGACTGTAATACAAAAAGGATATGGGAGATGAAGTAGAAGAAATAAAACAAATGACAAAGATCTGAATTACGAAGAAAAAAAAGGAAAGAAAGGGAGGAAGTAAAGAAGCACATACCGGGATGAATTTTTGGAGACCTAATATCCGCCCGACTCGCCTTCTTATCCTTGCACGAGATGCCAAACTTCTCATCTCTCTGTTTCATAGTGATAGCATCCAACTGTCCATCCGCCATAAAACTCGTCATCAATTTCGGCTCCCCAAGCGGCAACTTATCACCCCGATCCGTCTGCCACAAATGATAGGTCTTGCCATACAGCGTGATGACCTCCTCCATCTCCTTCCTCTCCGCTGCGTCCCACACCGTCGCCGGAACCGTGCGGTTCGGCATCACGAGCATCCCGGACTTGACCTCGTAGACGTGGGAGTGCCATAGGCGGCGCTCCTCTTGCGGGAGTGATTCATAGAGATGGGGTGCAATCATGTACTCTATGCCGATGAGGCGGGCATCGCGTCCCGCGGAGTCGTATATGAGGCATTGGCGAACATCATTACCTAGGTTCCGAATGAGCAACTTTGACGAAATGGGCGCCTCACTTTCATGGGAAGTGGAAAGCCGGTTTAAGAAGGGCGCGAGAGGGGGACAAAGTCCGTACTGAGATGACCACAGTAGTGGTTGGCTTCGACATATCGCTTGGTATCGTCTGCGTAGGCGTGAAACGCATGCAAATGGGCTCCTATATTCCGGATAGGCTCAAAGTCCTAAGTCCCCAGAAGTCCGTCCGTCCGGGTGAGTTCAAATCTCCACTTGGAAAGGGGGATAGGAAACAGTAACAAGGTACCTGTGTGACCGACGCCGTGTTGGTCAATATGGCGTTCTTCTTTGAGGTTGGTTCGCCGGGCGCTGCCATGGCCGACGGTCGATGCTCACTCCACGTCGGAAACTGCATGCGCTCCATTTTGTCTATTTCGCTCAACGAGAGCCGGAGAGCGATGTAGCTGAAGTAGCTGAAGTAGCTGAAGTGGTGTGAATCGTGATAGAGTTATGGTGCAAGAGTCGGAACCTTAATTCACGTTTTTTTCTAGATCTCTATGTTTCAGAAAGAGAACAATTAAAGAAATGTTGAACTCAAATCGACGTCAGGCTCAAATTGGGTGGGCAATTTATGTACAACCGCAGAGGGTGCTGTGTTACAGACTTACAGTAGTGACGTGAGACTGCCATCACATCACATCACCTCTGGCATGACGTCGCGGCGGGGAAGGCTCCAACCTCCCGTAATAGGTTTAGACTTTCGCTTTCAAGAGATTGGATTTGCTCAATTTTGACGGGATGTATTTGTGAGTATGAGGCAATTCTAGTCGTACAGCGGTTGGAGGCTGGTGATTGTGGGCTGTTGGTAGACATATATAGAGGTACACCGTACCTCTATAGAACAAGAACAGGAAACCCTGTGCGTAACAGGTTGCCTGTAGAAAACCTTGAGGCGGGACGAGGAGAGCTAAATCAACTTTTTTAGAGCGCCACTCTTTCCTTCATTGCCTGCAGTGCATCTGTTACCTACCTCTTGTATTGTTTGTATTGTTTGTATGGTTTGAAATTGAGACGAACTGCGCGCCAGGTACGATTTCAGTCGGCGCCAGGTACGATCCACTTTTGACTCCACTTTTCTCTTCGAGCATGTACCTCATCA
>SRPS01000328.1:0-21337 GCA_018360175.1 Claviceps arundinis
CAAATTAACAGACTGATTGACTCTTTGCCCCGCCGCCTTGACGCCTGCATTCGTGCACGGGGTTGGTATACTAAATATTGAAGAGAAAATTTAGGGCTTTCTAATGATATATAAAACAATTTTTTTAATGCATGTTTCGCCATTTTCTTTATAAATGAAGTTGTTGTACGAAATGCTGGGAGATGGTTTAGGGTGGGGGCGTGCAAATCTACTTGTCACCTTTTACATATCTCTTTGGTGATTCGAGGCTCACGACTCCACGAGTCGCTTCAGATCTTAATGATGTTGGATTTTCAGTGGCTTGCACATGGTATCGATCGTTCGCCCAACACGCGAAGGGAGATGAAACGCTGCAGTCTGGGCGGATCTAGTAAGACTCAATTCTGTTTGCTTCTCAAGTCATTTCAACTTCCAAGTCGCGAGGTGGTGAGCCTCCGGAGTCGGAACGCCCAACGGATGGCTGGTGTGTTTGTTATTAGCACGGCATGCAGCCGGGGTACTAGTATGTAACTACATAATGTACATACATACATACCTACATATACATACCTTAGGTACCTACTTAGGTACCTAGTGTACCGAGGAGGTACTCACTGCTCAGTAGGAACATAGGCCCACCTGAAGCTCGACGACCATTTGGCGGGGCACCGTGAAATTCTGAGGGGACTTGGCAGACGTGAGGTGTAGGTGTTACCGTGTGACTCAATTTCTCGAGTGATCTGATCCCACCCACTGCCCGAACAAGAAACCATCCCACCAACAATCCCTCGTCGCTGGCACTTCACAGGGCTTTATCCGAAGTATACGACTTCAGCTCATTATGGCGGTACAGACCAGCAGTCCCGCAGGGGATCTTGCCCATCAGATTCTCCATGCGCTGGAGAAGAAATCGCCCCTCCTTTCCACCGAAGCCTTCCCCGCGATACCTTCTACCGAAGTCAAGGGCGCTCTCGACAGACTTGCTTCGCGTGATATGGTCAAATACGAGACCATTGACCGTGAAGAAGCTCTCCTGGAACCTGAAGGCGAGCAAATTGCCACCAATGGCAGCCACGAGGCTCGCGTCTTTGAGGCCCTGCGTGCTGCTGTCGAGGGTTTGACCATACAAGAGCTCGAGAAGGTCATTGGTGACAAGAATGTTGTCAAGATTGGCCAAGGTAGAGCTTTCAGGGAGAAATGGATATCAAAATCCCAAGGTGAGACTTCCTGCCTATCTGCTGTCGCATTCATATTAGAGATGGTAGCTAACGCGACTGATGTCACAGATGGGAAATTCAAAGCGGCCGTGAGTAGATCTGCAAATATGACGAGAATTCGCGCATTTTGGTTGGAGGATGGCGGCTGACGTGGAAGCCACTCAATAGAAAGAGTCTGTCCAAGACACGACCCAAGAGCAGATGCAGACGATTCAGTCGACGCGATCATGTCCTGACGCCAAGATGCTGGCCGATCTGAAGAAGCGCAAGCTTGTCCGAACCCAGAAAATCATCAGTTTCAAAATCGAGAAGGCTGACAAGTTCGCTCTCAAAATACCCGAAGTCGCCACCGACTTGACCGCCGACATGATTGCTAGCGGTTCATGGAAGACTGCCAATTTCAAAGGATACAACTTCAAGGCTTTAGGTGCGGATCAACAGTCTGGCGCTTTGCATCCTCTAAGCAAGGTTCGATCTGAGTTGCGGCAGATCTTCTTTGAGATGGGTTTCCAGGAGATGCCTACAGATAAGTAAGTTGTGGCCATGTTGCTTTTTTGGCTACGCCGCTTGTCGGTTGCTAACATGGTTTCAGGTTTGTCGAATCTGGCTTCTGGAACTTTGATGCGCTTTTTGTGCCGCAACAACATCCCGCCCGTGATATGCAAGACACTGTACGTACTGCAGTGCTTGATTGTCAATTGCGAAGCGACCACCAAAGAGGCTGACGATAGGTGTTTGCAGTTCTATGTCTCCGATCCCAAGGAGGCCGATATGCCCCGAGCAGAGG
Source organism: Claviceps arundinis (assembly GCA_018360175.1). Lineage (NCBI taxonomy): Eukaryota > Fungi > Ascomycota > Sordariomycetes > Hypocreales > Clavicipitaceae > Claviceps > Claviceps arundinis. Next base: position 1,984 of record SRPS01000328.1, read on the forward strand.
ATGGGAATGACAAAGGTGACTACAAGACTTATTGGGACAACGTGCAGGAGGTCCACCAGGTATGCCAGGACAAGATATGGACCCAATACTTGCACGGAGAACCTTCTTATTGATTCATGGCTCAGGAAGGCAAATATGGATCGATAGGGTACCGATACCCTTGGTCTGGAGAGGAGACTCGAAAGCTGGTGCTACGGACGCATACCACTGCCATCAGTGCCAACATGCTGCATAAACTGGCCCAGCAAAAAGGCCCTGACGGCCGCCCACCCCCCGCTCGATACTTTTCCATCGATCGTGTGTTCCGTAACGAGACTGTAGACGCCACTCACTTGGCAGAGTTTCATCAGGTCGAAGGTGTCATTGCTGATTATGACCTGACTTTGGGTGGTCTCATGGAGGTGAGATTTCAAAATACACTGCCTTGCCCAGTTCAGTCGCGTAGGAACAACATCACTGACTGCAGCAGTTTATGGACATCTTCTTCGGCAAGATGGGCATCACCGATCTCAAATATAAGTGTGCCTACAACCCTTGTAAGTGGCCCGCATTGCGACCTCTTTTCTTCGTGATGACGTCGATTAACTTGAGCAATAGACACGGAACCGAGCATGGAAATATTCTCTTATCGTAATTCTCTCCTCTCTGCCGCCCTGGAAACAATCGCTAACACCGTGATAGACAAGGGTCTTGGAAAGCTAGTCGAAATCGGCAACAGCGGCATGTTCCGACCTGAAATGCTGGAATCCATGGGCCTTCCGTAAGTCACGACCAAGCCTTGACTTCCATTTTTCCAAAGTTGTCGATGCTGATTACCTGTGTAGCAAGGACATGCGAGTCTTCGGCTGGGGTCTGTCTCTTGAACGACCCACCATGATCAAATACGGCATTTCCAACATTCGCGAATTGCTGGGTCACAAAGTTGATCTGGACTTCATGCGAAACAGCCCTGCAGTGCGTTTGGACAAAGAATAAGCACTGCCAATCAATGTAAATAAAACGAAACCACCCAAAAAATATACAAATCAGGACGTTGAGGAGGGAACGGCTCTCCTAGATGCGACGGAAGTCGGTAGAATACCATGTGGTGAGGTGAGGTGGATGGAGAGTATCATGACTGATGGGGGCGATGTATTGGATGTCATGTGCCGTAGTCGCATCTTGACGTGAAGGACACTTGCAAGTTGCCAGGCACGCTTCATGTATTCATGTGTTGGGCCGTTGGGAATAGAAGGAGATGAGGCAGCACCGCCTGTCTAGCAAAAGAGAACGCTTTGATACACGATACACGGAACTCGTATACTGGCGGGCGATTCAATTTCATCTCCCCCTTCCTTTACCGGTAAAGGTAGGGGGGGATGAAATTGAATCGCCCGTCAGTAGTAAGTACTCCGTACACTGAGTTGCATTTGGTTCGTCGAAGGGGCGCAAGCTATAGTTGTCAGTAGGTAGATATCGAGAATGCATCTGGCTCGTTTGTCCACCTCTTTGAGGCGTTCGTCAGGGGCACTTTTTAGCACTGAACAGTGAAAAGGACACACATACTGTAATGTACAGTTACCGCCCATCTTTCTAAGACGACATGATGACGCATTTTATGAGAATCACACGAAGAGAACAGACGACTCGCAAAAAGTAAGTCAACATACTGATGACGCATTTTATGAGAATCACACGAAGAGAACAGACGACTCGCAAAAAGTAAGTCAACATACAACAACCGGTGTTCGCTGGTCGTCACCGACCCAACTACTAATCTGTCGGTTGGCAGCTTATCTATGGGAGAGCGGACGGGATCCCGAGTTTTCTACCACCTATGGTCGTATGTACTATCTCAACAGAGAATTACTGTTATATACAATGCGTATAATTGGCAAATCCTTCCATGATCCATCCTCCGCATAAGTTATGCTACCTACGGCTGCTTCATCCTCCCCTTGTGCTGCCCTCCAGCGTCAGAAGCCGACTACATACATACCTATGTCTCAGACCGGAGCCAAGGGATGGAACACGGACGTGGCACAATGGCCTTGTCGTCTTGAGGCAAACACACTCCGTCACCCAATCGAAGATGATTGCATTCCCAAGTCTGCCTCATCGCATGAAAAGGGCAAGCTTCCCTTGTCTGCGGCGTGATGACATCAGCCCGTCTGGTCGCTTCGCCCATAAATTCTGCTGTCTAATATCGAAGTACAACAACGGCATAAACAGAGGCTTTCTCGGCGGTTTCGTCTTGTCTGCGGTCACCCGCATCAGCAAATCATCGCAGCTCAGCATCGGCTCACCTTTCTTGCATTGCGTCGTCCTCCTACCGTTGCCGAGCCTCACTAAACCTGTTTCGCTTGAGGAAACGAAGGGTACAATGATCCAAGCATCGTTTTTCTCCTTTGGTCTTAGGCATGGCACCAGTCTTCCCCTTGTCGTCTGACAGCTGTGAAGCAGTCTATTGAGCAGCTGCTATTCTTTGCCTTGTTGGTCATAATTGTCAACATTGTTCCGCGTTCCATGTGAATCCTCTTCTGAGCAGGCAGTGAGAAGGCTATTTATTTCCTCCCTTCACGCTGAACTACAAGTTCCTGCCATCACTTTCTTTCCTCCCTCGACTGACGAAATATCCGACTTGAATCTCCCTTTGCCCCACGACAGATTTATTAGGTAGTCTGATCACAGCAAACCAAGGTACGTTGAATAGGTTTCAAAGAGCACCACGAGAGGAACTACGCCCGACTATTGAGCTTTACGGTTCCAGCCACAGTGAGGTTATTTCATCTCTCGTTTTGAATTGCATTCTTGTTTGGGTCCCTCAAATCGATCTATCCCCAGGTTGAGCTTTCACTCTCCTGTACTTTCGTTCCAACTTCCAGGCATTCTCTGCCCTTAGATGATACCACATCAGATGTCCCTTGGTTCTATCTCATTCCTTTTCCCAAGAATTTGTTGTTCTTGTTCACATTGAAGTAACGCGTAGAACCCGCCCTGTTTGACCATTAAACAGCAAAGCAAAAACACTCATTTCGACTCGGCTTGGCCTTTACTTTCCTTACGCATCTCTTATTTGCAACCAATTCACATCTCGAACTTACACTCCAGATACAGATTTATTCTTGCCTTCTGGTCTACATTACCACACTTCATCGCCGTCGTCACCTTGACTCTCCAGTCCCACTCACCTCTTTCCGATACTTCAAATCAAGAATAAATCTCACGTCAAAGATGTGCAGCTCCAAGATGACTACCCTCACCGGCATGATTGTCCTTTTGAGCGCCTTTGCCACGGGTGGCTTGGCCCAGTCTTTGTGTAAGTTGCTCTTATCCGTATCCCAAATTCAGGCTCTCTTTCGTCTGTCCTCTTCTAGGGGGTAATCATCACGGGGTATATGCTAATCCAGTTTTGAAAACACCAGCCAACGCCCAGACTACGGAGACTCTTGCGCCTTCGCTCCTTGGAACCACCACCTTAAATGGTACGTCAGAGAAAGACCAACTATCCCGCACAGCTTCTCTTATGTCGTACCGAACCAGTAAAGCTAACATAACCGTATCCCTGGCCCTAGGCGCCCTTCTCGCTTCAATGAACTACTGCTCCGTCATCATCAACACACAGTGCCAGATCTCCGTGATGACGTCCGCTGCTGCCCCTCCTTCCGCCTCGACCGCTACCTCCGTTGAGACGACTAGCTCCGCGTACGTGTCTGGTCCTCTGCCCACGAGCCCCTCGGTTTCTACTTCTGCTGCCGTGGCCTCCAGCACCGAGACGTCCCAGTCTACGAACAAGCCGTCTTCAAGCTACGGCTCCGAGGTCACCGCACCTGCGTCCACTGCCTCACAGTCATCCGGTGCCAGTTCACCCGCCGTGACGACCTCTTCATTTACTGCTGGAGCGGCTGGTACGAAGGCCTTCCAGGGCGCTGCTTGGGGGGCCGCCATCTTGGCCGTTGCAGCTCTCATTTAACCTTTCTAAAGAAAAAGACCGGAGACTCCATTTCGGATTTATTCCTGATTTACTTTGTTACCTCAGGCCGGCAACTGAGGAAGAACGTTGAGCCAAATGACACAATGACATTCGGCAAATGTGCTGAAGCTTTCTTGAAGCTTTCTAATATTGCTTCCTTACAACTTTTAGGACGTTTTGCTTTTATTGCGGAAAGACGATATACCAAGGCATTTTTTGTTTTTGACTTTTCTACCTCATGCGTCTGCATTTGCATATGCATCGCATTCATCCGTATTAATAGCACTTGGACATTTGACCATTGTGCTGCTTGAGATGAATGTTTTGTCTGCCATTGTTCTTTTCTTGCTATTTAATATCTCCGTCAGAAAGACGAATCAAAAACAGCTGGTAGCTAGGGAAGATGCTATGTGCATGCGAAAAAAAAACAATGCACCTATTTACTGTAAACTTCAAATCTATCATGCTGAAAACGTGTCTCCATCAGTGTCTAAGTCCTTCCCTGAATTGTCCTGATACGACATCTTTATCAATATGTGTTTTCCAAAACAGGAATTAATCGACTCGTACCGTCGCCGCAGAAATAGATAGAATAAAAGAAAAACTGGCCATCTTGAATGTGTTGTACACGATCCACCATCGTTGGGCGTTGGGCCGTACTAGTACAAAGGAGAAATCTTGATACAAGTGACAGTATCGCAGACAGCATACCCAACAACACTGCCAACGGTGAACACACTCGTGCACCTATCCGCTCATACTATCATATGTACAAACGCCACCTTCAACACAAGCCGCTGCGTTTAAGTCTCAGGAGCAAACCGGGCAGCCTGTTCCAACTTTATCTCGCAGCAGTCGAGCCCGCATCACTTTCATCCCGACAGAGTAACGTGTATGTCCACCAGACTCCCCACCGAGGTCAACATCCGACTTTCTGCTCCGGTGGCCGCGTTCCAGTAGATGACTAACATGAAAAGCATGGCCGCATCCGAATCCGATAATGGTCTCCATTTCATATTCAGTGAATATCTCGTGGCAGCCTGCGCAGCTTCCAGGCTGAGGAGTCCTATGCTCGTTCTGGTGATCATCGACAACAGATGTCTGTCTACCGTCCTTCTCCTTCGCTATCGATTCTTTGCGTGCAGCCATGGAAACTTTCTCGCCTCCTGGCTGTGCTACCTGAAATTTGATACCCTTTTGTTGACCCGCCCTCAAGTCGTTTTGTGCTGCGGCTAGCTCGCTTCTTAGTACCTTGGCCACGCCTGAGCTGATGCTGTGTTGCAGTTCATGCTCCTTCATCATATGGGTGAGGCCCTCCCTTAGGCCTTGAATCTCCAGACCCTCCGGAATTCTTCGCACAAGGGTAATGGGATTGATGGCGGTGCCCACTTGCTCAAGCAATGCCCGAATGAAGTTTGGCTTGTCCATACTGTAGTCGAGAAGGTTGTTCCAGAGGTCGGGATCGTCCTGCTCTTTGGCGAATTCGATCGCCTTTTGCACGTTCCTCAATCGATCAATGATAAGATACAGAGCTCGCTTCATCTGGCCGGTTTTGGAGTATAAAAACACCAGCTCGTCATAATACGAATGTGCCTCGCACTCTTGCACAGCCTGCCACCTGTCAGCAAAAGACATGATTTCCCAAGATGTAGCACAATTGGTATTTTTACCTTTTCGAACGTATACGACGTTGACGACTTGAGAAATTCCATTAGAGTGCTTTGATCGTGCATGGCAAATAAATGCACGGCTAGATCTGCATAGCCGTCCACCAGAGACTGGCTGTCCATGACCAGTCGATCCATGTTCTCCGAAGAGTGTTCTCGGATGCCTTGTCCCTTCCACAAACCCTTCAGGTAAAAGTACAGATAAAGATAGAGCTTCTTGGACCTCAGCTGCTCCACAACGACATCCGGACGAACTAGGCCGTGCTGCGCCTCGTCTACCAACAGAGTGATGGCCTCGGAAGTCGCCTCCGCCAAATCGGCTTCATCTACAGACGATAATTTGGAAGGCGGAACTCGAAGGCTGATGAAACTTGGAATGTCATCGGCTACGGCCTCTGCAAGATGCCGCTCTCGAATGAGCCGAAATGCTGAATCAGCATCATGAAGAATGATATAAGACTTCAAAGCATCCCGAAAGCGCCCGCCAGCCTCATAGAGGCGGGCTAGACTCTGCATCACGATCAGCCAGTCTCTACCCTTTTCACCATCTTCAACACTGTCTTGTTGGACATCCCTAAAGTTGAGTTGATTTTCCAAAGCTGTTGTGATAGTTCTTACGTCAAACAGCTCGACTGGCCATCTTTCAAGCAACTCTTTGAAGCGAGGCTTGTCAGTCTGAATGTAGTGGCCTAAAACCACCTCGTATATCGTCGTCGGAAGAGGGGGCTGCAAAGGCTCCGAAGGAATATGGGGCGTGATTTCATCGAAGTGTTTGGCTCCTGCGAAAGTCCACACCCATTTCTCCCATCGATCAGGAGTGGACAACACCTTCCCACACACCTCTCCAGCTGTGCGCCAATCATCATTTTCGACAAGCTGCTGAATCCATGACTCGCCAATGCGCCTCTTCTCCTTTGCAGAGTAGGAGTACAGGTTCTCCTGGGTGGAGTCCGCCATGGAATCACCGTCGAAGAAGTAATCAGGAATAGGGGGCCGTTTCGGCGCAACTGGCTGCATCATGTCTGAGTTCTTATCAGGCGCCGTGGCGACAATGTCAGGGTTTTCATCTACAAGTTCCCACGCTTGCTGATACTGTTCGTGTTCAACAAGCCAAGCCAAGTGATCTGCTAAATCTCTTTTCGTCCCAAGAATACAATCGTAGGGACTGTGAATGAAGATTTTGATACCGGGTTTCGTCAAGCTTGGATGAATAGGCACTTGACTGGCCTGCTTGCCTAGGCCTCTCAACGTACCGGCAGTGCTAGCAGTACGAGGTACAGATGCATAATCTTCGCCGCTGTCTCTACTTCTGATACTCGCAGCCGAGCCAAAGAGAGACTTTGGGTTGATTGCGACGTTCCACACATCGTTGCCTAACCCAGCAAGAGTCTCCAAGGCACCTCTGGAGGCCACAACGGTTGCCGCTGAATGTGCTGGAAGTACACCGAGGTGGTAATCAGCTGCACCCAGTCGCTCGAAACGGCTAACTCCAAGTCGATCCTTGTCGATCTCCATTTCTGATTCCAGATCAATAAGCCGTAGCTCGGGGGGCGGATTGTTGTGTCGTCGGCGAATGCCTCCGGGAGGCTCACTGCCTATTGATCCCGAAGAAAGCTCAGACTTGTGCTCAGGAACCTGTACGTCTTCATCCTCGTCGTTTTCCTCAGGGCAAAATGCAAGGACTAGTAAAGTGCTCTGCGTATATAACGACAATCCTGCGATTATGCAATCCATTCGTAGACTTGTCTTAGATCAGCAACTCATCGTTCATAGTGGTTGCAAGGGCCGTGTCACTCACATCTTGGTTACTTCTGCTCGACCGAAAGGCTTGTCTCGACCGACAGGCCTGTCATGGAATAGTCTTCCAATACCGGGTGAGCCGTGATGCACGTGAATGATCCATATTGTGCCCCCCCAACCGACAATGAGTCTCTCCATTGTTTTTTTAGGCATGGGTTCAGTCGCATTCAAGGCATCATGGCCTGGGGGCTTCGTTTCATCACTCTCAATGGCTTTTTCGTCAATCCATTCCACACGACCCTTCCACACGCTTGCCATTGTCTCCCACTCCTCAGTATGCGGCCTGTCGTAGTGTCCTATCCGTTGCCACGCACCCTCGGAATGGGTGCTATCAAGATGGAGATTAGAGCGCATGAATTTGATGCCGTACTCGTTCAACCATGCAACGTATTTTCCGGAGAGGGACCATTTGATGCTACTAATGGTGCCCTCGCCTGAGTGCAGAACGGTGTCTTTACCACTACTATTCCCAAGACCTATGCTTCCTAACCAGCCAGACGCAGCGGCAACGGCAGTCCCAGTGGTCGTAGAAGTACTTCTGCCTTGACCACCACCCATTGTGAGTATGAGCTGTCCGGCCAAGCCACCAGAGAGATAGGTACGGTCAGTTTTGTACTCTGGCGACAAGGACACAGCTTGGACTGGACGAGCGAAATTTCGAAGATGAACATCTTTGGCGTCTAGAAGCGATTGCACACAGACGTTGCCATCCATGGAGGAAGTAGCTATGTAGATATCATTGGAGGGCGTCCGGGGTAACTGCGTTTGATCCTTGCGTCGCCTGGAACTCCTTGCTGGTGAAGCATCTGGCCGGAGGCTCGTTTGGACCTGAGATTTTTGTGGCTGGGTCGTCGATTCCAATTGTTCGTTTGACAAAGGAGGGGGAAAAGGCGATGTCGATACGCTCGTGACAGATGCCGAATGCGCATGGTAAACTCGAAGCGGGAGCAAAGTAGGTAGCTGAACTACGTGCTGGCGGCGATGTTAACATACAAGGACTTCTCGCAAAGGATGTGAGGTGGGCCTGCATACGTACGATGTTACCATTGTGAGTGCCAATGATCTGTTCCAGAGTCAGCACAGCCAGATCAAGAAGTCTTATGGGAGTCCGATGCACTGCGAACCATTTTGTTCCCCCCAACTATGAATGCGCTGGTGGCATCACCGTTCCGGTAGAGTCCACTCATATTCTGCGTCAGACGCGCATATTTGAACCGTGGCTCCTCGTCTTCGTCTTCGTCTTCCTCTTCATCGTCATCATCATCGTCATCGTCTTCATCTTCGTCATCTTCGATGTCTTCATCCCCCGGATCATTCTCATCACCTTCACCCCCATCTTCTTTCTCGTCGGCTACATCCTGCGTCACGGCTTGGGTTGAGTCGTCTTGATGCTCCACCACTGGACCGGAAACGACAGTGTCAGACTCATCGGAAAGTGAAGTCTTTACGCCATCCGTTGGACTGTCGCGCTCGAGCTGAGGTGGATGATAATTGTCGTCGGCACTGCGTTCGGACTCGTCTGTCATTGTGCCAACGACCTGGGTGACATCATGTGTCCTGGTCGACTGAAAAATCGGACGGTCAGTCAATTCGGTGCGCTTCTCAGCACAGAAAAGGTCACAGAGGCAGAGATGAGGATTGCTGGGGAGTAGTCTGAGCACTACGAATGCTCCTCGAGACAATGAGGATCCGGTGTTGAACTAGAGCTTGGGAGAATCGAGGAGCTCCTATAACGACGTCACGAGCACGACGATCGCCCCTGCCGAATCGTGCGCTGCAGTGATTGATTGGAGCGCCCCGTAAGCCCCGCACTACTGCTGCTCCAGACTCCAGAGTCCAGCCTCCTTGTTGCCCTCACGATCCGGCGCGTTATCTTATCTCACCAATCCACCGAGACGCGTTCACCGACGACAATATACCAACACTGACGGTGTACGCCGCTGCACTCCAGCTCTCGTCAACCCAGCCTCACCAAAGTACTGCTCAGTCCTCATATGAAATCGTTGGCCGAGGAACTGTACTTCTGCTTCTCTACCGCTCTGAGGAGCTTGCGGCCCAGCGCATGGTCAGCGCTTGGACGCCGTTGACCCGATCTTGATATTGCCTATGGAGCTCCATCAAATCCAACATGGCCTCGGTAAGGTCCCTTGGGCTACATCATCCGGCAGGACTGCGCAACGCCATTGGGGAGCAACTTTTATCTTCCGATGTTCTCTCAACTTCGTACACTTGGGCCATCACCACAGATGAAAAAGACAAAGATCTCGCAGAGGACGAGCTGTTGACAACTCGAGACTGCGTCATCTGGTGCCGCGGAGGTCTCTTTCAGAAAACTTTCAAGTTTACACTCGAGAAGGAGACAATCACCGAGGCCCTTTTGGCATACTTTCCAACATCCGCTGATGAAGCGCGCCACGAGCGCGTCGAGCGCAAGGGTTCTCACGCGAGGCCTTCTACGGCGCCGAAATTGGAGAAGGCGTTGGTTGTGTTTCTCAAGACCCAAGCACATATTTTTTTTCTCTCCGGCGCCAGTCATGTCGTTCACATGCCCTTTGAGGTTGAATCTGCTTGCGCAGCACCTCTAGGGGTCATCATTCAGAGAAGGCAAAGTGTAGAGAGCGTGGCGCCGATTTCGTTGAAGTTTCCACGAGTCCCGCCCAACTCATTTGTGTCGTCTCAGCTTTCTGCACTCAACAGTTCACAGCAGATGGCTTTCTCAATCGAGGGCTTAGGAAAACCAAAACCGCTATACTTCGGGTCCAGTTCAACTCTGGAGGGTATGTGGGATGCGCCATTGGAACAACAGCAGTCCCATTGGCCACGTCTTGTCTCTTTGACTGACCCCTTGTCCGATATTGGACTCATAGTGGGTGAGCCCGAACTTGATGGACGCCGTCATACACGCAACTCCAAGCCTAGGAAGCCTTCATTTCTCGATGCGGCAGAGGAAATCCTCCACGTAGAACAAATTAGTTTGCCGGGGACAGAAAACGCATCCCTGAAGGAGCCATTGATCTTAGCCATCACCTTAAACAGAGGAAGTGGATCATACACAGTATGGAGCTTGAAATATCTTGATCACGAGGATCCGTTTATTGGCCAACAAAAGAAGGCGAAGAATAAGACGAACAGACGTAGGAGCTCCATGGCTCCTCCAGGCTTCGCAAGTGGGACATCGACGCCTGTACAGCCAAATCACCGGGAAAGCTTTGGAGTTCCCTTGCCTGGCAAACGGCATCGCAAAAGCGAAAAAATCGACAAGCCCTTAGATCTGGTATCTTCACTCGAGCAACAGGACAAAGAAGGGTCCGGTGTGACGCGCAGGAGTTCTCGGCGGCTGAGTTCAATGCTCGCTAGAGCAGATTTATCTGCGTCTCATGACAGAGCTGTGTTTGCTGACCAGCCTCACATCTCCGCTGCGGGAGTCTTCAAGAGGAGCGAGTCGCATGGTAGCTATCATGGCCGCTCTAGTTCCAACTTCCATCAGCCAATTCATCCGAGTTTGAGTAGCTTGCTCGAAGCTCCTCTCGGTGCAGGACTGGACGAGGGGCTGCATAGAATGGGTCTTGATGATCATGATTTTGATGGCTTGCAGCATACCATGCGATTTACCAAAATTCAAACAATTGCCTTGGACAGTTCCAACGTTCGTTATTCTACATCCTCCGTTCCCGCTCGGTGTCAAACAAAGGTCTTTATCCTCACCGCACCTTCTTTTGCTCTGGATGAGCACCACCGGGTCCAGTTGCTTATTGGCATACAAGAGCCGCAGGAGAAGCGACTGCAAATGATGACACTGTTCGTGAAAGCGCAGGTCAAGCCTGAGGTGGCCGCCTCGACATCCGGAAAGCGACCAACGGAACAGTCCTTTGTCTCTGTCGTACCGGGCCAGCAGTGGAAGGTTCAAAGCGTTGTCGACTCATCAAAGCTTGTTGATGGAGATATATCTGCCATCCTAGTTCTATCGGATTCAAAAGACGGGCAGTATGAGCTGAGCGCCCAAGCTCCTTGGATCGAACTCACCAAGGTCTCTCTCCCTACGTTGTTTGTAGAAGACGCAAGAAGCATACAGTATCGAGGCAGACTAGCCGACCGGGACGTGAAGCAGAGGAGATCAGAGGTCTTTGATTTGACACATGACGGCATTGTTGGTATTCGTCATCCACGGAGGCGTGGAATGATCGACGTGGTTGACAAGCAAGGCCGTCTGCACATACTACAGATTCAACTTCAACCAACGTGCCCTCAAGTTACCAAGGTCTTGGATATCTGTAAAAGTGTTCTGCCTGAAGCTCTTGGCAGTCGTCTCCACGCGGGTTGGCTTCACATCATGCAATGGCTTCAATACAGAAGTGACACCAACCCTGATATTGAATGGTCTGCAATTACAGTTTTGATACTTGCTTCGTATCTCATTTTGGGGCATGATAAGAGTCCTTTATCCTCGCGGTCGACGCAACTATCTTTTCGCCTACGCGGAATGACCTCGGGGTCTTTCACCGAAACACTACACGAATCAGAGGACTGGAAAGCGTTGAAAGCAGGAGAAGCAGCAAACTGTCTTGGCTGTCCAAATTGGCTGATGAATAGGGGTTGGCAATGGGCTCTTGATGAGGATGGCAATGACGTTTTGCCTTCTCAAACCGAACCTCTAACATCACCCAACTATCTTACGAGGCACATCAATTTGGCAAAGGAGTATATCCATTCCGCTTGGGGTGACGCCATCATGGGTGTGCACGGATATATGCCTACGTCTCTCAGCAGATCGCCCGAAACTCGACGCAAGGTAGCTGTTGATATATTCATGGCTTTACATCTTCTTCTCGACGAGCAAAAGCTGGACATAACAACCCCCGAATTTCTCTCTCCTGGCAGAGCTGATCTCAGAGTACTGTTATGTCAGCTCGCGCGATGGCTTAAGTGGCGTGAATTTTCATCCATCTACGAGTTGGGCATCCAGGAAGATGTTGATCCTCGCCAAGATCTAGGTGAATGACTTCGATGAAACATTTGTCATGCGCGTGGGCACAAGCTGACTATCACCAGAGCTCAATTTAAACCCTCCTATTCCACAACCACCAGTTCGGCCTGATATTCTAGAGTGGATTCAATGTCGGCTTTCTGGTGTGCGTGGGAAGCCTTGCCTCACTCCTGCTGACATCTATTACGCGAGCTCTCGCGTGTCTGAGACCGAGAAGCTTCAGGATAAGAGATGGGACGCGATTGCGAGCCGGACGCTCATGTTCAAAAGATTCTTCAAGGTGACGAAGCCTACTTCAACGGCAGTTGAGATGGTCGAAGCAATGCTAGACTGCGGTATCACCAATTACGTACTGGAGACGCTTCCAGAAGCGGTGTTAGTTCCGCTTCAAGATGCCATCTCACTCTGTCAGCCGCACCCGCCCTCCGGGTGGTCCAATGAATTGCTGGATCTGGTGAAGCGAAGTGACATTAGTTTGATCGTTAAGCCCAACAGAAAGCCACAGCACGCTCTAGCCAATATCCTGGCGCCTACTCACATGGCAACTTGGGACTTCAAACTCCTTTGTCAAAGCGTGGAAGAGGCTAACAATGTTGGACATGATGAGGGCGAAGGTACAGAGCGTCAAGCTGTCATTCGAACGCTCTTTAAAGATGACCGCCGTCTGAATGAAGCACAGGACCTGCTGTCGACTCATAAGGCGCGAATAGTTCGGCTGACTCCGGATTCGACTTGGTCAGAGAGTGAGTATTTGGAAAAGCAAAAAGAGCTGGTATCGAGACTGGCGAATGGGACATTGGCGATTCCTGCGGGACGCGCGCTCCTGTACTTCGGCCTACGCTTTCCTCTTATCACGCAAAAGTTTCACATCGGAGGGTTCAATTTGAATTGCACAGTGAAGCCGGCGAATGTGACGGTTGGGGTCGACAAAACTCTCTTCACCGAGGAAAAGGTTTGCTGGGGATTCTTCCATCAAGGCGTTGCTGCTGGCCTAGCGATATCTCCACAGGCAAAGGGAATCGACACATCTTGGATTCTTTATAACAAACCAGCACAGGAGCTCAGTAATCGGCACGCTGGTTTCTTGCTAGCTTTGGGCCTGAATGGGCATCTGAAGGGCGTGGCCAAATGGGTAGCATTCAAATATCTTACCCCCAAACACACGATGACTTCCATTGGACTGCTATTGGGCTTAGCGGCATCTTACATTGGCACCATGGACTCTCTTATCACACGGCTACTTTCCGTCCATGCAACTCGTATGCTTCCACGTGGAGCCGCCGAACTCAACCTCTCGCCACTGACGCAGACATCTGGCATCATGGGAATTGGTCTCTTGTATTGCAACAGCCAACATAGGCGAATGAGTGAGATCATGATCTCTGAAATTGAGCACATTGATGAAGAAGACGAAGAAGAGCCTCTCAGGAGTGAGTGCTACCGTCTTGCTGCCGGTTTCGCCCTTGGATTCATCAACTTGGGCAAAGGGGGCGATCTCAAGGGTCTCCAGGATATGAAGCTCACGGAGAAACTTATTGTGCACGCGACCGCCACCAAAAATGTTGAGATTGTCCACATTCTTGATAGAGCATCGGCAGGTGCGGTGATAGCTATTGCGCTGATCTTCATGAAGTCTGAAGATCAAATAGTGGCCCGAAAGATTGATGTTCCTGACTCGGTACTTCAATTTGATTACATTCGACCAGATATTCTACTTCTCCGTACCGTTGCCAAAAACCTTATTCTCTGGTCCAAAGTTGAGCCCACGTTCTCCTGGATCAAAAACAGCCTTCCAGGTCCGTATCGACCGCGACATAAACTGCAAAACATCACTAAGCTGCGCTCGATGGATCTTCCACTCTATAGTATTCTCACTGGTCTTTGCTTTTCCATTGCCCTCCGGTTTTCCGGTAGTGCTTCTATCAAGGTCCGGGATCTTCTCTTGCACTATCTGGATCAGTTTATGCGCATCTCTAGCATCGGAAGCACCTCGAAGGGTCAAGCGGGTACGACGCCATGTTATGACGAGGAGCTCGCAAGATCAAACGCCAGAATGTGCCAGGATATACTGGCGCTGTCGTGCTCAATCGTCATGGCCGGCACTGGAGACATTTCGGTGTTGAGACGTCTGCGCTCTCTCCATGGCCGCAACAACCCGGAGATTCCTTACGGTTCGCATCTTGCAGCTCACTTGGCCATAGGATCTTTGTTCCTAGGATGCGGAACTGTAACGTTTGGAACCAGCAATATGGCGATTGCAGCTTTACTAGTAGCCTTCTATCCTGTATTCCCATCCAACGTCATGGACAACCGGTCACACTTGCAAGCTTTCCGCCATTTCTGGGTTCTGGCGACCGAGCAGCGCTGCCTGGTCGCCAAGGACGTTTTAACCGGACAGCCTGTATCTGTGTCCGTACAGATTGCGATGAAAGAAGATGTCTCTTCTTCGGAGCATATTCTCCACCGCACTACACCGTGTCTCTTACCACCCCTAGATCAAATCTCGAGCCTATCAACATCCTGTGGTCCACAGTTCTGGGACGTGGAACTAGACTTCTCCGATGAAGAGCTACAGAAAGCCTTTGCCCGAACACAGAGCATCTACCTGCGCCGCCGCCCTCCCCGTGAAGGAGCCTTCTCATCCACACTCCGGACCCTAGGCAGCGATGAAAAAGAAAAAAGGCCCCTCGAATGGATCTTCCAGCTCGATCACCTCCGGGGGGTAGACCACGCTGAAAAGGCCACTCTCCTGGAAAGCCACGAAAAGGAACTCGAAGTCGGTGCCGCAGTCGATGCCAGAATGGAACTCGAAAGAGGAATCAGGGAAGCAAGTGACCGGGAACGTCTCGAGGGCGCCAAGCTCCTCTTTGAATGGGGCGCCACCAGAGAGAGGCTTCTCAGAAACGGTATGCCCAGCGTCTTTGATAGCCAGGCGACCATCAAGGCTGGCAGTCGTGCCGCTGGTGGCGACGGAAATGCTGGAGAATCAGCAAGCGAAGCATTCGGCACGGTGCAGGACCAAGATGCAGAGGCAGATGATGCCCAGGTGTGGTGGATGAGAGATAGTACCATTGAGGCTCTCAAGGCGCAGGTATGGCTGGCCTCGCGAGAAGCAGATCAATAGGAATGTCGACGCGAGGAACAGGCGCACTTTGTTGGGATCGAGGCACGACAGAAGTGTGTGCGGAAGGTGGTCAGGAAATTTGGAGGGGTTGCTCAGAAGAGGGGGGGAGGGGACTTGTGTGGTGAGGCGATGAGGATGAGCAATGACTTATGAGTATGTAGACATAGGGCATACTGAAGATAGCATTTAACATTTTTACCCCTTTCTTCCGGTCTTCTTGCTCTTCTGCGCCGAAAGCCCATCCTTATAGCCAGCGCGTGGTTACTCTCCATCTGTTCGATTCGTCAATGCCAGTCAGGAACAGGGTAATAGGCACGACGCAAAGGCCAATTCATGTATGTACCATGATTAACGTGACTTCTCGCTGCGTCCTGTCGCGTTGAAGTTGTGGAAAGGCAGGCAGCTAATATAGGCGGCTACCCGTGACCGACCTATCATGACATGGGGGGGAGGACAGAAGCTAAACGCGTAGTTGAGCCGCGAACGTTGTGTGAAGTAAAGTGTTCCATAGTCACTTAACTTTGAATCAGCCAGTATACAATCATCAATTCGTTCAGTTCAGTCACCCGGCAGCTTCGCAAATCGAGATAATTGCTTCCTGTAACATAAACATCAAACAATTCATCGTTCATAGACTTCATCCTTCTCCACTACTACATATACTCATCGAATACATAGCACGATGGACCATATTAGCTTCACTCACTCCATCTACACTCCGCCTCCTCTGACACCCTGCTTCATCCATGCCCTTTCCCTCCCCCAGACTAAACGGCCGCATATCCCTTTTTCCCTCCCGAGTTGCAGATTCCGCAAAATAAAAAAAAAGCAAATGGTACGTAAAGTAAGAAAAAAGCAAGTTTATATAAACGCCATACAATGCAGACCGCAGCACCAGGGGAGATAGGCCACCAAGGATGCCTCAGAAGTTTAGCATTCCTCACCTCGCAGATGGCAACTGCTTACGCAGCTGTCCCGGCATGAATACGGATAAGGAAACCATCACGGCTGCTGTTTACTTGGGGGTGACAGCAGCGGTGAGAACCTGCGTCCTGAAAAAGGCACCCTTTGTCTTCTCAATGACCTGCTGGTAGACATTATTCGGGGGGTGGTTCATGATGACAGTGCCGTTTTGGCTGTCAATCTTGGCGTCAAGTCTGGTTTCACGAATAAGGTTGACGATCCACTTCTCGCCCTCGTCGGGGTTGAGGCCGAGCTTGGCACTGAGGTCGCGGATGTTCATGCGGCTGAAGATCTTGCAGTAGCTCTCGCAGATCAAGTGGCGAGCAGCGTTGACAAAGGCATCGGCAGACGAGGCAAGGAAGAAGTCGCCGCGGCAGACCTCCTCGGCGAGGCGGAGAGCGTCACGAGCGGCGTCGAAGTCGTGGGCGATGTAGAGCGCGTTGACGAACTGAGTCACGGGGTCGGCGTACTCGTAGGCTTCTTGGCGTACATAACGCACGATGTCCTTTAGCTGCTTCTGCTGGGTAGAGCTGTTTCGTGCGCGAGTTCGTCCCGTGATGACGGCAGCAATCAGGTATCGCAGGACCCAGGGGCATGAGGTCTGGATGGTGTTGATGTAGGGAGCGGAGAAGAACATTTCCAAGATTGGCTCACGGGCGCCCTCCCAGTTGAAGAGGGGGAAGAGAGACCAGTGAATCAGCATGGTTCGGTGGTCGAGCTGGGCGCGCGGGTTATTGAACAGCCTCGTGTCGATGCCCTCCTTGACGTTCTTGAGCTCTTCCACGGCTGACTCCCAGTTCGTAGAGAGGATCTCAGATGCCAACTTGCCCCAGGTGGAGGCCGCTACCTTGTCATTGTCGGTAGACAATACTCGGAACTGGTAGAGCATATCGGCGGCAGGGCCGTACTGGCCGCATCGGAACTGGAACTGTCCAAAGTCGTAAAGTGCGTTGACCATTTCCATCGTGACCTAGAGACAGTCTAGTCAGCGTGCATGTCCCGTAACCCCAGTGCACTGAACCATCGCCGATGGCTCCAACTTACTCCGTGCTGGCTCTTCAAAAACTCCAAATTGGCAACCTTGTCGCTTCGAAGACCGTTGACGACCTCGTCCTGTGTCAAAAGATCGGCAATCTTGGCAGTAGCCTGCTCGTACTTTTCCAGCTGTGCCAGGACGTCTTGTCGCTTCTTGGTGTACTCTGCGGGCGGATCAGCCACGCCATGCAGCTCGCAGTACAGGGTCGCAACGTAGTCGGTCATGTTGGTGTCCTCAAGCAGCTTGATCTTCCCCGACAAGACCTTCTTGGCCAGTTCGATATCCTCCTTCTCCTCCGCCTTTTCGCCTTCAAACTGGATGAGCGGGAAGAGCAGATGCCGGCTCAGATGGGGTGCCACCTGGGCCATGATCGATGAACCGTCGGCCGAAACGACCGTGAGAAGATCCTCCATGATTGGGAAGAACACCGAGGGTGAGGCGAGTATTTGAGGGCCAAGGACAGATCCCAAAAGAGATGTTAGAGAGTTGTATTCCTAGCACGAAACCAACCCGGTTCAGCTTTTGCGTTTCGATGTTGTCCTGTTGGTGTGGAGATCGTGCAAAGGGAGCGGAGGGAAAACGCGAGGCAATTCGTATCGTCGCAAAAATTATGGAGAGTGGTAAGGACGCAATCCTGCCCCTCAGTGCTCAACCTTCCGACCCCGTTAAGCGCACATACCAAGCAGTATTTTTGGCGAATTTCGCACACAAAGTTGGTTGTGTGGGGCTCCGTTGGCTTGAGCCGGAGATTTGCCGAGAACTTCCCCGGTCATGTGATCTGAGGGACGTA
Organism: Claviceps arundinis; assembly: GCA_018360175.1. Taxonomy (NCBI): domain Eukaryota; kingdom Fungi; phylum Ascomycota; class Sordariomycetes; order Hypocreales; family Clavicipitaceae; genus Claviceps; species Claviceps arundinis. The sequence continues at coordinate 20,300 of SRPS01000328.1, forward strand.
AAGAAGTTTTCGGTCTGGGAAAGCTCCGCCGCAGCTATGTACGTTGTAACTTGTGGCTCTTTCTGTTGCCATCACAACATCCTGAACTTCATCTTCAGGTCTTCCAATCCACACGCCACAATGAGTCAGAACGCCACCCGCATCTTGTCCCACGCCCGGGTCGTCTTCCGCGCTGGAAGATGCCTTTCGAGCCCCAGCTTTTCACTCGCTGCTCGCCGAGTGCCAGTTGGCCATCAGTATCTTGCCTCGCGCGCATCAATTCCTCGATACTTCTCTTCTCCCGCCGAAACTTCTTCACCCGAAGCTGCCTCCGCTGAAGAGGAAATCACTTCGGCCAGCCGATACATCACACCCCCGGCCACCAAGACGCCTGAAGAACAGGCCAGCGGTCCTTGGCTCATAGGAAGAACCCCCTCGGGCCAGATGCCCATTTACAAGCAGTTCAAGAAGGCCAAAGAATATCGCTTCATTCTTGTCAAGAAAGTTGAGGGTGATGTATCGAAATTTGTGGAAGACTTGGCGGAAGCGACTGGAATCCCCCGGGACGAGATGGCAGTGATTCCAAAAAACCAATTTGTGGAAATCAAGGTATGAGCATACAAACTTGTCCAGATATTCTGCTTCAGCCCCTGCCCTCAAGCATACTACAAACTACCCATCATTTGTGATTCTATATCGTGTTGCTCTTTGCCCACCTTGTCTTGGACGAATAAGAGGTCTGACTAGCGTTTACAGGGTGGCGACGATCGTTTCGTCCAAATCAGGGACTGGTTGTTGGAGCAGGGATTTTAAATGGACGTGCGAAAGGAATGAGAAGAAACGCAGAAGTGACGGGATCTGCTCCCTCGACTGCGTAATTTTCTGTTTTCAAAGTCACTGTCCGGTATAGGACCGGACGAATTGTACGATAGTGAATAGGCGGTGCTCCAATAGACTTGGTTCTGCTGCTTGACTGCTTGACTGCTTGACTGCTTGACTGCTTGACTGCTTGACTGCTTGACTGCTTGACTGCTTGACTGCTTGACTGCTTGACTGCTT
>SRPS01000329.1:0-21319 GCA_018360175.1 Claviceps arundinis
TGTATTCCACAGCGCCGGGCATATCTCGAAAACGTGCTTCGCTGCGGCCCTCGTTGGAGAAAGCGTGCAGATTGGAAGCTGCGTCATCGAAAGTTTTCGGATTCGGATTCAGCCAGATGGGGTCCGACGAATTTTCAATGGCGAAACGCATCTTCGCGATGAGTGCCGCATTGTGGCACTCCCGTTGGAGCGACCAGTATTTATTACCTTCGGGCGCTTGTGCGTCCCAAAACTAGACAATGAGCAACATTCTTAGTACTGCACTCTGTGCTTGTCACTGCTTGATGGAAAACTGTCAACAAGGCCTACCACTTTGAGCGCATATGTTTGGCTGTCGATGCGGACTTTCCAAACAACTCCATCTACCCCGAATCCGAGGAACTTGAGGAACCTGAAACTTCCCTGGTGCGTGAATCGCCCTAGCAGAGGGTTCACTAAATCTTTCCATGCACAGTCGGCCACAGTATCGGTCATGGGCCTCTCCTCCAAAAAAGGCAGCTGTTTCGCACGGATGGATCGCCTCTCCCTTCTACTTAGGCCGAGCTCTGGAAGCTGTTGTTGGTTGGCTTCAGATAGGGACATGATGCCAACGTGATGCCTGAGTCGGATACGTAGGTATTTCAATGTGGAACGTTTTCACGTTTGCGAAAAATTGGAGTGGCCGGAAGATTATGTTTGAAGTCTGTAGCGGACCAGATTTGCGGCATTTGCCTTGCTGGTTAGTGGTGCCCGGGCAGGTCAGACTGATTTCACGATGGAATATTCGAATAATCTGTAAGCTCACCTCAAATCACGTGCTCCCTACAGTTCTCGTGAAATTAGACAATGGAGGGTCGGAGACGGACGTGGTACAATGTAGCTACTCTGGTAAGCCAGGTCGCATCTTGTTCGTCAAGACTCAAGACTTCGAGAGCCGAACGTCAACGTCGCGATCCGGTAGAAAATTCTAACTTCGAGATGATCATGGTTCCAGGTTCAGGTTGGCAGAGTTCTGTGGGTCACCAGACGTAACCTGGCAGTGCAGGTGCTGATGATCCCTGGACCAACCAGACGTGCATTCACGCTTTCACCCTTTTGGTTATTGTTGGAACTTTGGAGTTGGGATGTATCTGCAAGACGCTTTTGCCTTTGTTCGTAAGACTTTTAAGTTATTCACTCTCTTGTACAGTATTAGACAGTTACGGTAGTATTCTTGTGTTTTTCAGTTTCAGTTGTCAGGTCTTGTAGAAGTCCAGAGAGGACTGCTGTCTTTTGAGTCTCGATTGTCGATATCCTACACCATAGAATCATGAAGGTTTCATCAATTGGCTGCATCAATAACTTGTATACCACCCGTTGAAATCCATCACCGCTTCAAGACGGCGTTTCATGTTGCCAACGAGGTCATTAAAAAGCGTCATATCGAGTTCATGCCAATTATTTGACTCAATTTTTCATGGTGCTCCCATACGGTCTGGTACTTCTTCATATGCGCCATGTTCGGATCCCGTCACATTTTCTGCTTCAGGCATGACCCGAGTTCTCAATGGGATTCAGGTCAGAGTTGAATGGCGGTCAGTCCAAAGGAGTCACCTGTGAGGCCGTGACGCTTAGCCTTTCGAAGTAAACTTTCACGATCCTGGCTGTGGGAAGTTGTGCACCGGTACATTGTCATGCACAACGATATTTTCACTATCGAGCATACTTGAAATGAATACTACAATGTGAATACGGTAAACGGCGCTTCTGACGCCGCCTCTCTTTGAGCAGGGGCCCCCTGGGTCGCGGACGACGACGAGAGGACAGTGGACACTGATTGCCGTAGCGAATTTCAGCCCAAAACTCAATGATGTACCGGGTTTCTTTCTATTCCGGCTTGTGCATAATCGAACTCGATTGGTTTTGGGCCTAGAATGAGCCCATTCCCTTGCTTGGAACCCGAGTTGATGTGTTCGCAATTCTGACTAGTGGACATCAGGGCGCCAAACCCATTCCTGGGTCAGTCCATCGCCGCGCTCAACAGCTCATTCATCTGTCCATGGATCGCGACGAAACTACGCAAAGGGCTTGGCACGATACTCGTGAACGAATTGGATCCTTTTTTCGGCACGCTCTTCTGTTAAAAATGGGCGTTGTGCGGCTTGGCGATGCATGACTACTCTTGCCTTGAGGTATACCGTTGGTCCGAATCGCGCGATTGTCTCCGTAGAAATATGAGGAGCGCATCTCTCTTAAGCTCTTCGGTGGTGGTGAATGGCCCTTGATTTATTTGTGTCTGGATGATTTGCAAATCATGTCATTGTAAGCTTGATCGGGCGCCCCCGCCCTTTGGGTGAGATATGGACTCCAATCTTGGTTAGTAAACCGATTTTTCACGCCATAAACGAGACTTGGGAGAATTCCCTCGTCATTAGCGATCTGCTTGGCCGATTTGCCTGCTGTCAAGGCTGAAGAGACGCGACGCATAGTGCGTGGCGTCGAATGTTTTCGGCATGGCTTCAAAGGGCGTGCCGCCGCGTGCCGCGTGGTGGCGTAACGAATGACCATAGCTGCTCAAAGATGGTGGGTTGGTTTGTGGAGGAAGCTAAATTGACGCGTCGCGACGAGAATTGGAGGAATTTTCACGTTATGTATGTATTAGCTTGGGGCCACTGTACATATTCAATTTGGCCACTGTACGCAGTAAACTCCGCCCATACCGACCTCCCTGCCATGATGAGGCCGCTGTCTCAACTCATTAGGTATCTCGTCAGGATATCCCCTCTCATAAATCCTTGTATCAATCGCGATCGAAAGTATACGCGAGATTGAATCTTTCGGGTAGTGTCCGACGTTTTCAAGGCCGCGACGCTGCAGATCGACGAAGTTGGCAAATCATACGCCATGGTCCGTCAGAGAGTTTCATTGAATGCCGTCAGACCTTATATTATTGACGCTGGAATAGGATGCCAAGTGCTCAGCTTCCTTCCCGTGGGCCGTTCCTCTTTTTTCCTCGAAGATGCGTGTCTTGACATATCGCAGGTGCTCTGGAACGTGACGTTGAGCAGCACGAGGATGTGGTCACCCACCTACATAGGTAGCATCTTGTAAGCTACTGAGGAACTGCCTTGTTCGACGGCTTCCTTCGGGTCACGATTCCAGGTATTGCATCACGTCTTTTGCCTTTGTTCGCCAATAGTTGAATGTGTGCCATCCAGCATGGCAAAGGCATATGACATCTGCCATATCAAGCAAGATGCCGGTACCTCCCCAATTCTCAATCCTCATCGGCGCCATGCACCATCCACCGAGCCAGAAGAAATTGAGCTGCGCTTGGATAACCTCGGCATCCATCCCTGTCTCGCTGCTAGGTACATATTCGTACACAATGGCGCGGTACTCTTCAGTCGGCCACATGTTGCGCCCTTCGTACATATCGGTCGATTGTGAACTCAGGAGGTTGCAGGCGTGGAGGCAAAGCCCAAAGCTCCTTGCCGGTTATTGACGTCCATCCATAGCATTTCCTCAGACGAGGTGCGGTTGTGTATTCCACAGCGCCTGGCATATCTCGAAACGGAAAACGTGCTTCGCTGCGGCCATAGGTGGAAAAAGCGCGCAGATTGGAAGCTGCATCATGATTCATCTGACGTTTTCGGATTTGGATTCAGCCAGATGGGGTCCGAGGAATTTTCAATGGCGAATCGCATCTTCACGATGAATCTCCCGTTGGAGCGCCCAGTAGTCTGTACCTTCGGGCGCTTTTGTGTGCCAAAACTACACAATCGGCAACATTTTACATACCCAGTCTTCAGTACTGTGCCATGTATTTGTTTGGCAATCCATCCAAGAAGAACATACCACTTTGAGCGCATATGTTTTGCTGTCGATGCGGACTTTCCAAACAACTCCATCCACCCCGAGGGCCGAACCCGAGAATTCTCACGAACTTGAAGCTTCCCTGGTCCGTGAATCGCCCTAGCTGAGGGCGACGGAAATCTTTCCATGCACAAGCGGCCGCAGTTTCGCCCATATGTCTCTCATCGAGATGAGGTTGCTGTTTCGCACGGATACATCGCCTTTCAACCCTACTCAGAGGGCAAGGCTCTGGAGGCTGCTGCTGGCTGTCTTCAGATAGAGTCTTAGAGACATGACGCCAGCGTGATGTCCGAGTGTGCACCGTGATACGCAGTTTCAGTGGGAAACGTGTGACGTGTCCACGTTTCTCAATAATTTCCAGTGATCACAAATTGGTGGTTGGGACTCTCTGGCGAATTAGTCTTCTCGGTGGTGATTGGGCCTGCCAGATTCGATGGAATCGTGAACGCGGATGTTCTTTGGCGGTCCGAAGGCTCATCTCAAGTCACATGCTTCATTGTATCGAAAGTAACAAAAAAGGGAGCATTTTCTAAATAGCTGCCAGCCAAACATGGTCCGCTGTCACCGCCTGGAGAAATTCCGCACTGAGTTTGCAATGGGCATACGCCAACTTGGAGTTCTCAGTGCGTTACGGCCGCTAGTTCACAGTCGCTGCCAGCGCAAGTTATCAGGATTCAGCTCATGCTTCAACATGCATTCTGGGTAAATATGCAGTCATTGCCAGGGACATATAGGAGAACAGTGGAGGACGTTGTGTATATAGTATATACCTATATCGCTGGCTCTCCCTTTGGTCTCAGAAGGATACATCACATCACTAGAGTTCCTTGCAAGTTGCAGAGACCCAATCGATTCCTGCGTTCTGAATTGACATTTGCCAGTTCCTAGTCCCAAATATCGTCACTTGTCACAAGTTACAACTATCTTCACTTCAGACGGTAGACCTTTCATCGTAAGTCAAGTTTCAACATATCCATAATCCAACCGCGTCAAGTCGCTCAACTTTCAAGTCACAGTGCACACGCGCCTTATACAAAGATTGTTAAAATATCATGGCCAAGTTCATATTACAAGAAGCTACCCCGCCCTCGACATTCTACCCTCATAAGAAGCAACAAAGAAAAATATTCTCCTGGCCCATGGCCAGTACCAGCAGCACAACTACCCGCTACCATCCGTCTCGGTATGTAGGTCTATAATGCAACAACCATACCGCACAACATTCCTCCCTAAAGCAAACGCTATGCTGTTATGTATCATGAAAGCCAAAAAAAAACGAAGAATACAAATCTAGCAGCCGCCCTGCATAGCCCTCGCTCTCTGAATCCAAGACTCACTTCTCTCCCTACTGAGCCATGACAAAGGGCGTCAGATGCGCGTGAGCCAATTGTTCAGCGACCATGCGTGCTTGCATCAAATATATATACAATTGAAAAAAAATGAAAAAAAAATTGGAACATTCCCTACGCACGGCCGACAAGACCATCTCAGGCGCATATAACTTCTACCACGTGAAACTCTCCTCGATAAAGTCCACCACCGTCTCGCCTTGTACGATCCGTACTGCGCCTCGCACATCGTCTGCTAGACCGCCAGGTCCACACACGGTGACTGCCATGGCCCCCGTTTGCTCCTGCACCTCCTTCATCAGCAGGAGAGGAATATTCGGCCGGCCTGGGAACATCTTGACGGTTGAGCTTGAGCTGACTATATCGCGCGGATTGAGCGGTCGGGTGACGAACACCTGGATGCGGAGCACATCGATGCGGTTCGGGATTCGTAGGATGGCGTCCATATATGGTCGAACCCATTCGAGGGACTCATATGATCGGATGATCCATACCAGCGTCAGGCGTCGGGTGGCGACGGTGCCGTTGTTGTATCCTTCCAGGTGATGCTTCAGATACGAAATCTGATGCGTGATGCCTGTCGATCCCGCAAAAAGCACCAAGTGGCCGTATGAGTCGAGGTTGTGGTGGCCGGCATAAGGGCCCTCCATCGCTGCGCGAAGACGAATGCCCCGCGACGACTGGCAGGCTTGGCTGTATAGTTTTCTCGTCATTCCCGTGTGCGCTCCAATGACAAAGCCGACCGAGGTTGTCGCCTGCGTCTTGTCCAAGCCGCCATGCGACAGCTCCTTTTCCGCCGTGGGTAGAGAACGATCCGTCGAGTGGTCGACCCAGGCGATGGAGAACGGGTGGCTCTCCCAGGCCTTGATACCGGCGAATCGCAAGTAGGCGTGTGTGCCGGGTTGAATATTGACGTATCGAGGAAGGTTGAGCGTGACCCGCGTCACCTCGCCGGGCATGGCTTCGCAAAAGGCATCGGTAAACCCCCGTTTCGACCAGTTCATGTGCGTGAGTCGGATCAGTCGGGCGAATCGATCGGCAAACCAAAGGGCCATGATGGCCATGATCCACGACAGCTGGGGTAGGCCGCCTGGCATTTCCGACGACGCGCAGTGGACCCATGTACACACAAAGACGATGAGGGCCAGGAATATGTGCATGTTAAGAAAGGTCTCGTAAAAAGCATGGCGAAAGGGTGATACTGCAAAGATCAGTAGAACCGTCATGGCCGCCACGCCAATCATGCCCGATCCAATGAAAGAGCTGGCGAGAAAGGAGTGGCCTACACCATCCCAGCCCTTGCTCGCGACCGACGGTATCAGCCACGAGACCGTGTGCAGTATCGTTTCAATCACCACCAGACGGCCCATCCAGCGGTGCAAGAGGTTATACGTGTCGAAGCTTATCTTGAGAATCGAGATGAGCGGGTTGTTGCGGCCGGCAAAAATCACAAGAGGCACCATGTTGACCAGCGCCAGGGTACCCGAACGGCCACGGATCTCGGCGCATAGTGCGTACTTGTTGTGCGACGACCATTTGACAATAAACATGTAGGCCACATTGCTGGCAACGTAGATGAAGATCATAATCGTGTGTAGTCGAGAGGGCAGAGTGCCAACGTTGACGGCCGAGGACAGTTTGAATTCGCGGTTGTGTCGTTTGCGCCAGAGAGGCGCGTAGATGACGTGCTTCTTCAGGCCAGGCATCCAGCTCCATTGAGCTACTTTCCAGTACTGCTGCTTTTCTCGCGGCACCGACATGGCTGACACTTGTCGTAGCTGGGCCCATAGGATTTCCATCATTCGTATGGCGAGCACCAGCATGCCAGCGGCGCCCAGAGTCCACCACAGAGCATCACGAAAAATCAGGTTCATAGGCTGATTCACACCATTTAGCGCCGTGGTATAAGGGTCAATTGTTGACGTGGGTTGTACCTCTAAGGATCCATGAGATCCTCTCTCTTCGATGGTCCTTGACGGATCCATCTTGTGCTTTCTTGTGCTTCAAAGCGTTGGCGAGCCAGCGCCACGCAGGAGGGTAAACGGACAGGAGGGGAGGAGGCGAGTCTTTGCAACAAAGAAAGAAACGGCACACAATGCAAACTGTGCGTAGAAGGATTGGCAAAAGATGCGTGAAGAAAGAGTGTGAGCCCGCTCGTGGTGATGGTTGTATGTGCAAATGTGCAAAGGAAAGAACGCAGAACCCGTGTCTCGTCAACGAGCAGCACGGTAATCAACTGAGCAGGACTAGGATAACAGGCAGAACAGGCAGAAGACAGAACAGGGAGCGGACGATGACAAGAAAGGCAACCGTCCGACACTCAAGGAGTCAAGACAGATGAAACGATGATTCCGGGTCCGGTGGTCCTCTAGAGACGGGAGGCTTGTTTTTGTGGGTTTCCGTGCTCCTCGTTTCTTCTCCTTGTTTTGGCGCAGGCCGCGGCGGGCCAGTGGCGGGAGCAGTGGTAAGGCAATGTGCGACGGCAAGATTCCGGCCGGCAAAATAGCCAAGGCAATATAATGCAGACTGCCTAGTTTGCCGTGTAGGTAGGTATGCGATTGTGATTGTGATGTACGTTTTGTGTATTCTCGTCTCGTGCGTTGAAATGAGTGATGATGCGACTGTGTTGTTCGAGCGGGGGCGCCAGGTACCGCGTGGACGGCAGCGAAGATTGCCGATGCTGCAAAGCGTGCGAGCACAGCGCGGGAAAAGCTGCTGCTCAGATGATGACAACAGACGTTTAATGAATTTTGGCCGACGGATGTGATGGCCGGATGCCGATTTCTTCTCTCGGGGAACAGTCGCCGTCCTGAGGGAGGTGATGACGATGAAGCCAGGGGCTAACGGAGCACCACACGGCAGCGAGTCAGGGCAGATCTATGCGCTCCTCCCGCTGTCCAGCCGCGGAGAGAAGGGTCTGCGGAAGTGTGAGGAGTGCACGGAACGTCGAAGCCGTTGACGACGTGGATGTGGGCGAGGACGAGAGAATTGCGTATGTGCGCGCGTGGATGTGTGTGCGAGAGAAGAAGTGAAAATCATCAAGACAGATGGAGGGATCGCTGGTTGGGGGCAGTCGAGAAGCGAGATTCGACAAGCCGGTGACGAGCAGCACTGCTCCGAGTTGGGTCCAGTAGCGGCAACGAGGGTTGATGAGGGCGCCAATGCAATGCACGTAAGTTGCAGAGGAAACGGCCAATGCAGATGGCAACGGAAATACAAATGCAGATATGTAAATGAAAATGGAAAAGGACCAGCCAAGAGCGAAGAAGGAAAAAATTGCCGGGTCAGACGGTCTCAATACGAGAGGCAGAGTAGAGTGGCCAGGCGTCTCTTAATTTATGAAAGGGGGTCAATGGTGCGCGTTGTTCATTGTCTCTGGAGACTGGCACGCAGCTGACCAACGATTCACCACGAACAGCGTCAATAGCATCCGATAATCAAGGGCATGAAAAGCATTGACAGCATCAGGAGCAAGAGCATCGTCGCCAGCATCAACAACGCGAGTATCAAAAGCACCAGCATCAGCAAGCCGGATGGCTGTCGATATGTACGACTAGGTTTGTAGGTATGTATGTATGTAGTACTCCGTATGTAACTACGGACTCCGGAGTAATGGCTAATGGCGGATAAACTGATCATCGAGCCTTATTACGAGCAACACAACCACCATTCGGAGACTTCCCAGCTACATCGCAGACTCCAGTGCCCCCAAAGACGAACAGGTCCAACAGGGGGTTGTGCTGGAGCCTGGAGGAGCCTGGAAATGCACGAGCCCCGGCCATCTGTTCGCCCCGGACCCTGGAGCTGACGTTTGGACGAGGTTCATGGAAGACGCTGTGGTGGTTCGATATCTTCAAACCTTTATGACAAGTGACAACTGCTGCCATTTGCCTGCCTGACATTGCGCCCAGTCTGGCCAGCTGCAACTATTTCGGCGCACATTTGTAGCAATTCAATCCCGGACTCCCAGCCCCTGAGTTTTCAGTTGACCGTCGACGGCGGCGCTTGGCGGAGCGGAGCCTATCACTTGGCTGCATACGGAGTATGTAGGTACATACATGTATATGATATACGGAGTACCACATGGCACAAATGAAGACGAGATCATCAACCTTTACGTCAGGATCGCGGGTGGCTGCGCGGCGCGCCAAGTGCAATGCAGGGACATGCAAGGGACCAGTCATCAGACCCACCCTGGCGCCACGCTCGTCCTTGCCCTCTCGTCTGCTTCTAGAGCTCCACAGATTGGATAGCAGAGCGCCTTATTGCATCGTTCGCTTGGCTCTCGTCCCTTTGTTCTTGTTTCACGACCGCGAACCCCACCACGGGAGACCACTCCCGCCTCCCACTGGCTCGAGTTTCGTCATCGCCACCACCAATCATCACTGATCAGCAATAGCTTGATCGTCATCGAACAAGCCGTCTCAACCGCGCATTCTCATCTCTTTTCCCATCGCCTGTCGCTCGGAGCTCCAGTCGCGTCTCCTTGCTCGGCTCACGTAGCCGGGAGGCCGCGTCAATTGAACCAATTGAACCACTCGTACAGTTCGGAGTACATATGTACTCCACGCCTCAACTCGTCACTCATCAAGTACAAAAGGCAGTTGAATAAGCCTGCATTATTATCATTTGTATGCAGCTCGTTTTCGGGTGTTGGAGTCTCGTAATTCTCATAATACCTTCACATGTGCTCCGAATTGCTGCCTCGACCAGGCGGAATCTCGGAAATTTGAAGAGTCGGAATGGCCAACCTGTGCTTGCATGGAACAGACAATGACGCCGAGAACACATCATGGCAAATTTCCCTTGTAACTGTAAGTTGTTGCCTTCGCCTGCGCGTTGCAAAAGCCAGTGTCGAGGACGACTCGAGATGATTGCCTGTTGAGCTCAAGGTATCGCTTGCTTTCTCGAGTCTCAATAACAAGTTGCACAAGATCTCATTAAAGTGACTGGAGGCCTGCATTTGTCCACCTGCTGCAGCCTGCTGCTGCCTGCCTGCCTTGCCTGTTTTCCCTTTGCCCATACATCATATTCATGGTGACGACGGACCGTTGATAATTGTTCTTTTCTGCCCGTATTATTGTACATACATATGATGTGACAAGTTTGAAGTGACAAGAGATGTGGCTTGGCGAGATTGTGTTTTCGTTCTGTGCGCCTCAGGCATTAAAAAGGTGGCTGTGCAGGCAGCGACAACTGGACCAGGCTACAGCCCACGGGCCACGGCCCACCACAGCTTCTGGTGACGCCAGCGGCCAATTCCGAAATGTAGCCGGCGTGCGTCGCGATGAAACGGCCACCCAAACCAACACCAGGCCAAGACCGTCGTGAGCAATTGTCGCAACCGCCCATCCATTGACTCTTCGACAAGATGGGGGCCAATACTTCCAAGCAAGGCTCCAATGGCGAGTACCAGTGGAAGGCGTGAGTTTCTCAAGAATGCGACCCTGGCTTGGCGATTGAACTGTTCCTACCTCGGCCAAAAAAAAAAAGGCTTGAGCCCAGTTCTGTCCCCTCAAACTGACTGCTCATGCTTGTTCGAAACAGATCGAATCCTCCGAGCGTCTCCCTCGAAGTCGTCGACTCGATGCGATCTACCAAGGAGGTACGTCTACGTGTTTACACAAGGGGGAGCAAAAAGAGAGGAGAAGCAAAACGTGAAGAAAGATTCAGGCCATAAGAGAAAAGAAGCGAATAATGAGTTTCAGAAACAAAGACAAATGATGAGTTTCAAAACATAGATGGAAGAAGCATGAAGGAGCAATCGCAAAACAAAGTGGACCGGATATACTAAACGTTTCACGTCAAACAGACCGATGCCTCCCGCGCTAGGCTGATCGAGCAACACATCCAAGCCCGCGTAGCCGAGGAGCTCAAGAAGCTACAAAAGAAGGAATCTGAGGCCCTCAATGTGGCACACGATAAGATGGCTGCCGCGCAAAGCTCCTCCACCGACGACGACAAGACTGGCACGACGAGCTTCTCCCTCGGGAGCGAGGTGGATGAGCTGCGTCAGAAGCTCGAGCAGAGGAAGACGATCCGGGAGATGCCTGCCGAACTGGACAAGGCTCGCAGCGATGTGATTCGGTGTCTGCGGGAGCATGATAGACGGCCGTTGGACTGCTGGCAGGAGGTGGAGAGCTTCAAGGCTGGGGTGAGGGAGCTGGAGAGGAGGTGGGTTGATAAGGTGACATCGTGAGGGGCGATACGGAGGGAGGATCAAGATTCACGAGGGTCAAGGCGAATGGAGGGGAAGGGGGCAACTGCGGATGTGTATTGTGCCTGATATAAACGTTATTGTGGATGCGCATTACTCCTCGATACGGACCATTACTGAATACAATAACGACAACGACAGAGGATGTGCATTTCTTGACGTGAGCCATGTAGAAGACAGTCATTGTCATTACGGATATGGACAAGAACGGAGTGTATAGACCACAAAAAACAATGAACGAAAATGGATTCTATAGACTATTCTTGCAAATACGCCATGACGACCATATGTACAAAGAGACCCAGCCAACTTGCCGTGTTTCACTGTTTATGCGTACCCTTCCTTTCGCTCAAATACAGCCACAGGCGACATTCACCTACCATCACTCATTCATGCACCATCTCTCTGGGAAAATACCATCAATCATTACATACACCAGTACTCATCTCACCATCAGCCCCCCGCAAAGCCTCTCTCCGCCGCAACCCCTCCTCCCTCATCCTCTCTCGCCTCGCAGCCGCATCCTCCCACTCCCTCCCGTCGGAAGTAGTCCTCTTCTCTCTGCTCTCCAACACCCTGCTCGCAAACGCGCCCCGAAACCTCTCGATGCGCTTGCTATTCTCGGCGAAGCGCTCCCGCGCAATGCCCATCAGGAGCCGCAGATGCGACGCCGTAACGAGTGCGTGGCGAGACCCCGAGCGGGACGACTCAAACCCGATGAGGGACTCGAAACTCAGGCCCATGGACCGGACAGCCACCATGGGGGTCGTAGAGGAATCCGCCTGGGGCGCGATGTTGACGGCGCCGGACTCGCGAAAGCCAGCCTGGAGGGCGGCTTGAAGGAGAACTTGAGCGTGAGACGGGGACGCAGTAAGGATGTGAAGGATCTATACGAAGAGTAAACAAGGGTAAAAAGAAAGAAAAAAAAACTTTACTGCAGCGATTCTCTTTCTGATGTTTGAGATGTAAGTATGCACAGTGAGATATTGCTCGTGTTGCAACGGGATCACATAACACCATGTCCTGTTTCCTGCATATAACGAAACACAACATGGGGACAAGAAGGAATGGCCAAAAACAAAAGAGGGCCGGGATATGTAGAACGAATGTGAAGAAAAGATGAAACCCTCAGGAGAGAAAAAAAAGAAAGAAAGAAAGGCCACAACGGATTGGAAACAAGGAGAGAATGAGAAACATCCGCAGACCAAGTCACCAGAGAAGGGAAGGAAAAGAAAAGCACTCAAAACCCACCATAGGCTCAAACTTGAAGTGTATCAACCTCCTCCCCTCCTCCGTCTCCGTCTCCGTCTCCGTCTCCTCTGCATTGCCCCTCAACAACGCCAACCCGTCCACCCAGTCCTGCCCCTCGACGACATCATGAGAAACAAATAGCCATGTCCCGCCTGCGCCTTTACCCCCCACGCCGGCAACCTGCGACGCGGACCCAGACGAGGCCCCCGCATGAGCTTCGGCTGCTTCGCCATGTCCATCCGCTGCCAGGGCCACCTTTCTGCCTTCCAGAAACACGCTCACCCGTCCTGCGCAGCTGCTTGTCGTGACGAACCCCTCTGCGGTGTTGATCTCGTCGATTAGATCGCGGATGCCCGTGTCGATGGTGCCCTTGGGGGAAGCGTCTGTGTATTCGGCTGCCGGGACGGCCAAATCGTGAAGGATGCGGGCCTTTTTGGCTTCGAAACCGGGAGGGGGTTTCGGGAAGGGGAGTTGGGGCATTATATGTGCTGTTTTAACTTCTTCCTTTTTTCTTTTCCTTTTTTTCCGGCAAGGGCCCAAGGGGGAAGGGGAAGAAGGTTTGCGGTTGGGACGTCTTTTGATGGGTTTTTCATGTGAGGTGAAGGTGAAGTGGGGGGATTCAGCGGTCGCGACTGGCAATTGAAGCCGTTCTTGGACAACTTTTTTCGTACTTTGTCAAGTCTGTTCAAATCTCGTGAGACGATGAGCCATGGTGGGTGCACTGTCGAATTGATGGAACTCATGAGCACGTTTTCATATTTAGGTCAGTTAATCAGGGGTGTCACATTCACTTCATTCACGCGGTCTGCTGAAAAGATGCGCGCAGCTGTAACCATCAGTGGCCACACGATCAAGTTCGCAGGTATCGAGCTTCGACTCAGATCTCTATATGTAATAATATGTATTCCTCCTTAGGTCCGGTAGGAAGGCGGGCGCCCACGCCATCACATGAGTCGCGAATCGCGATGCCTGGATTCAATTCAACAGCTTTGCTATATTCATTCAGGTGAGCGCAAACAGGTGCTGCGCATTTGAAGCTACTCTACTGATTACAATACTGTAGTAATACGACGACACTCTGAACGAACGCCATACCAATTTGCGAAATCGGAAAAGAACAAAGAAACGATGTTTTTCCTGCTTGCCCTTTATCAATACCCAGACTCCTTTTGTCTTCTTCTCAAGCTGACCCTCATAAAAAAAACCCCCCCAAAAAAAACCGAGAAAACCATCATTAAATCATCAAAGCTGGCACAGTCAGCCCAGCAGGCCCAGCGTCTAATGGACAACAATTGTCCGCGGCCCTCACTGCATCTCATTCCATGTCCCATCTCTTGATTCTCCCCCCCTCATACCAAAACGGCACACGCTTCTTGAGGGCGTGGCGTCGCCTCCATCTCAGCAACAAACTGCGCATACCGAGACTTCTTATTATGAATCCCACACTCAGTCTTTGCTTTTCCCTTCCACCGACCCGCACGCTCATCTTCACCGTCCTTGACCGGAGACGTGGAATGCCAGTCCCCAATGGACTTGTACCCCTGATCAAGCAGAACATTATACGGCACGTTATTCTCCTTGATGTACTCGTTGACTTGTGAAAAGGACCACGCGGCCATGGGATTGATCTTGATGATATCGCGCTCCTCATCTAGCTCGATAATCGGAATGGATCCCCGCGCAGCGCCTTGTGAGCGACGGCGTCCGTTCAACACAGCCGTGACTTTGAGCTCCTTGTATGCGCGCTGGAGGGGCTCGACTTTCACGATCCAGTCGTACATCTCGTCGGCGGTATCCCACAGCTTCTGGCCGTATGTCTCTTCGAATTGCTCGGGGCTTTCCATGCTGTCTGGTCGGAAGATATTGACGGGCACGTTGGGGTAGCGGGCCTTGACGCGGTCTACCAGCTCGTACGTCTCCTTGAAGTGGTACAGCGTGTCGAGGAAGATGAGCTCGACGGGTTTTGATTCTGGGTTCTCGTCCTGGATCTTGGATAGCATGTCCATGGTGGCGAGGCCGGTGAGGCCAAAGGCTGTGGATTGGAAGAGGTTCGGGAACATGATTTTGCAGAAGCGGAGGATGTCCATGGGGTGCATGGGCTCCATCTGCGTGTTGAGGTATTCGACATGAGCTTTCGTCAAGCGGACATCGGGTCGAGAGGGTTCTTCTGGCGTGAAGTCGGATTGCCCTGAGGCGTATCCGGATTCTGTCTCGGATTTCTCCATGACATATTTTGATGGGAGCGAGTCGCCGTTTTCCCACAGGGAGGTCATCTTGACGAATGGATAGGGGATAGCGGAAAGATGGGGACAAAGGGGTGTTGAAGAACCGCGTGTTGGAGCAGAGAAAGAGTATGTTGAGATTCTTTCTCTGTACTGTTCCTGTCTAGAGGTCCAGTGGCAGATTATGGTCGTTTTTATGGCTGTTCAGATGTGTCCAGGTGCTTCTGAGGGTGGTGGTTGCGGACTGGTCTTCGAAAGATCTTACAAACCAAGAGAAGCAACGCTGACGAAGAGAGCAAAAGGTATAGTAATCACTTTCTAGGGATGAAAGAATACAGATTGGGACAAATTATCCAAAAAGTGACGTCTGGTGCGTGTTCCTCTGGTTTTGAGAGAAAAGACCGGCGAGGGACGGCGAAAGGGGGGGCACTGCTGGACAATTTACACCGAACGAAGATATGTACATACTGTATCTAAGCACAGAAAGCACATCATACTCCCTACACGCTCAGTGGCCGCTTGGCGGATTCCCCGGGGCCAATTTCTCTTGATTCATCAGTCCTCGCCCAGGGCGGGCTGCAAGGTGCAAGCTCAAGCGCCGACTTCTTGCGTCTAGGATCGATCACGACATCGACGCCATTGCTTCCGCGATGTTGATGCGTGGGACGTGATTGGTTGACAGCGGGCTCAAGTTGACGTGATTTTTGTAGCGGGTACCTGGACATTGGGTGTGCGTCTCCACCCTCTGCACGTATTCGAGACTTTCATTGTCCCCAGTTCTATTTTCCGGGGCTCGCCTCAATAGAGTTGTTGTCGGCCTCGACGTATTGACCTGTTTGTTGCTCGGGTCAGCGATGATCTCATCCTGAAGAACACAGGAATGGCGAATCTGTAATCTGCTCAGTGCTCGAATCGTAGTTCCGAGATTGAGTGGGGGTTCGTTCTGTAGGCGGAGGTACAGAAGACACAACCCGCGCGAATCTTCCAGATTGACATGATGTTCTGACCTCGCAGCGCACGTCTGCACTTCCGACACGGCAGGAAAATGCGCAGTACTCTGTATTTGGACAATAATTACTCTGTATGTGCGCGGCGACTCGACGGGTAAAAGTTATGGCGGCCTGTAATAAGACTTCTTGGGATGCTAGGGCGTGATAACTCCGGAGTCCGTAATACCTAATAATGCATCGGCTCATCGGAAAGCGGAAGTCGGTATGCCGGACCGAGTGCCGCGGCAGCACGCAGAAAAAGGCGATGCTGACGAAAGCGGACGGATGGTTGGAATCTGGAGCTATAATATCGAGTGCCAGCCTTGGCTATTCTCCTCGTGGCGGATGTTCTATAGCATCTTGTCGGCTTGCCGATTTGCCTTGCCGCAGAAAATGAGGCCGATGATGATGCTTCTGTCTCGACGGGCTGACTGGCGCAACGGACACCACACCCTATACCTAAATAACAAAAAGTGCGGACACGTACGAGAAGACTGACCGTTTCATTGCATCCTGAATCGATCGGAAATTTCAGCTTCGCATGCACATGGCTGTGCAAATGAGACGGCGTCGTATGTTTTGCAACAGATCACGAAGAGCCCATGTGGGCGAAGTGGTTCAATCTCAGACATCTCCTTCCCAAGTGTGTGTCAAGGTTAAACACACAATGAAGCCCTCGTTCAAGTTTCAACACTAATAAATTACGCTGTAACGGCGGGGCCGGTGATCAGCGGGGCAACCTCAGAAAGCATCAGCCGCGTCTAAGTCCTATCCTACAATGTATCTACACTGTACAGTTCTTGTTGCAAATATGTACATACGTAGGTACTACCTATACATGGCGATGACCGAGATGACCCGAGCTGACCGAGTCGTCAGTTGTTATCGGAGAATAGCTCGCCTCCACTAGAGTAAGCCAACGTCCATGTAAATGTTGCTCCTCGCGCGTCAAGAAGTACCTACATATTATGTGTGACAATTTCTATTTTGCGGCCTTCGTGACTTCGTCTGGAACTCTGACGTCGCGGTCGTCTTTCTGCTGCGCCCCCCTGCAGAAGCTACGTACATTCCCGGAGGCTGGAATCGCTCGCGTCGCACCAACGTTTTTTCCTGAGGCCCGATCCTGGACTGGTCAGTGGTTCCCATCCGAAATTTGAGCACTTCCCCCTCTTGAGTCTTAACACCTCACTGTCAATCATTCTTCATTCTTCTAGACTTCTCGACTCAGCATCAGACTCTCTTCAAATTTATCTGCAAATTCATTGCAACGCACTGCTCGCCCATCATGGCTGACACGTCAGGCGCTCGCAAGTCACCTCCGACTCGTCCTCAGATGACGGACATGCGCACAAGCTCGTACTTGCGTCATCACCAGCAGTACCGAGCCTCCAAGTCAGCAGAGCAGTATCATGGCATCGACGACGTAGTGGAAAGCACATCCGCATCCAAGTCCACGTCTCCAAAGTCAAAGTCCGCATCGCCGAAGCCCATCCTACCGTTTCGAGGTGTCCCCAACGATGATATGCCAGCCACCATTGTCGACAGCGGCGTCAACCACAGCCTATCGCATCCAAACTGCGCACCTTCGCCTGGCGTCGCCTCCGACCGACTCGTCGCCACCTTATTCTACAAGGGCACATCCAATAGCTGCGCGTCGAGCCAAAATCGCTCAGCCGGCTCATCAGAGAGTCACGAAGTCTTGCCTCCAAACATGGCGCCCACGACCAACATGGACGACTTCCCCCTCGAGCCCCCCACACAGGAATCAGACCAGCTAGATCACATCTACGGCTCCTACATTTCCCCTCTCTGCATCGCCTCCTTCTTGCACCTCATGTCCACGTTCCCCATGCCCGCCGGCGTCAGCGAGCCGCATTCCTCCCACAGATGCCTCGACCATCCAGACACGCCTCGAATCGTGGAGCTCACACTCACCCCGGCGCCCTCGTCCGACTACCTAAGCCTGTCCGACCTGCGAAAACACGAAACAATCTACCGCTTCGAACAAGAGTGGAACGTCGACGTGATTCTCCAACGAGATCTCGTCTGGCGACGAAACCCCCGCCTCGTCGTCTTCGACATGGACAGCACGCTCATCACCCAAGAGGTCATTGAGCTCATGGCCGAAACCATCAAAGATCCCCCCGATCTAGCTGTCCGCGTTGCCGAAATCACCCACCGCGCCATGCTGGGGGAATTGGAATTCGATGCCTCCTTCCGCGAGCGGGTTGCTCTCCTCAAAGGCGTGAGCGCGTCTGTGTTTGATGATTTGCGCCCAATCCTACAAGTCACGCCTGGGGTTCCGGAGCTGATCAAGGCGCTTAAGCGGCTTGGTGTCAAGACGGCGGTGCTTTCGGGGGGGTTTCAGCCCCTTACGGGATGGTTGGCTGAGAAGCTGGGCATTGACTATGCGTTTGCGAATCAGGTCGTCGTTGAGAGTGGCAAGTTGACGGGAGAAACGCAGGGCAAGATTGTGGGCAAGGAGCGGAAGAGGGATCTTTTGGTGGAGATTGCGGCCAAGGAGAAGATTGAGCTGGCGCAGGTCGTTGCTGTGGGGGATGGTGCGAATGATTTGCTGATGTTGGGCGAGGCGGGTTTGGGGGTGGCGTGGAATGCGAAGCCTGTGGTGCAGATGGAGGCGGATGCGAGGTTGAATTCGGGCAGCTTGTTGGATTTGCTGTACTTGTTTGGGTTCACGACGGAGGAGATTCAGATGCTGACGGCATAGAGGTGCCGGTATGAGATGCTGATGCTCCATGGGTATGAGTGGATGCGTTGAATGTTGTTGTGTTTGGGATACGAGAGAGACGGGCTTGAGAGTGGTTACACATGTCCGCCGGAGTGGGATACTTGCACACGCTACTAAATCACGTCCCCCATCTACTGTGCACCCTTAGCCATGTAGAGGGGGTGTCTTTCTTTCAGTAGGCCAGGTGCTTTAGTTAGACGAGTAGCGATTTCTGGATACCTTTGAGTGCACGCAGTGTTAGCATAGTAGCGAAATAGTGAGAGCTTGTCTGAGCGTCTTTCTTCACAATCGCACGTCGTTTGCCCCATGGGCCATAGCAAGATGAATATGATGAAGATATGCTTTATATAATGTATGACAAGGAGTCGAGTCAACCTTGATGCCTGGCTCTCCTCTGCGAATGAACTTGGACTCGCTTTTTGCCTCCCCTCGTGCAACACTCGACACCTTCTCCACCTAGTATTCCTTTCAATGCCGGCCTTCCTTACTGACGATGACAGAGCAAGCAATCGTCGAGTCCCCCCTCCTTTTCACACATAGAGCCCTTACACATGACAGGCAAACATATCCATCTAAGGATATCCGTCTTTGCCCCACTTGTTAAACTTTTCGTGCAACTCCTCAGGCAGAGTCACTTCTGGAATGACCGTGACGTTCAGCGCACTAGGTGCGTCTCTGGGGTCGGCGTTGATATCGCCCCCAGGGTGGTACTTGTATTTGCCTTCCGCGTCGCCCTCCCAGGGCATACCAGATTTGGCGATGGACACAACGTCTTCAGAGGTAGACTTGGTGGGGGAGCGGCCTGTAGGGAAAGCCTTGTCAGCCTCTGCTACGAATTCTCCAAAAACATCACACACTCAAAAGCTGTCCTGAAGAAGCAAGGGGGGGGGGTAATCGCGTCGAGTTCGTCATACCAAAGTAGAAGCCTGCACCGCTGAGAGTAGCGAGCATTACTGCGCCGAGGACCTGCCATCTCTATTTCAGTCGCGCGTTCTTTTTGCGAAGATTGCTTCCATGTATTCCTTATGGTCCACGCACCATGATCTCGGGGTTTCGCTTGCTCTCGGCCTTGAGTGCCTCATTCTGCAGGCGGCGAGCAGAGGTGCTGAAGAAGCGGCGAGCAATTTGGGAAGCCATTGTTTTCGCGGCAGCGGAGAGGTATGTCGTCGTGCGGAGCGGAGATGTCGGTGCTGGTGGTGATGGATCTTGAGAATTGTTCGAGAGGGCCGGCGTGAGGTCAGAACGATGTTTCGTGTCGCATGATGCTGAGTTGGGGAGGCGTGGCCTGTGATTGGCCAATCTGGGGCATGGTGTCACGTGAATGATGAGATGGGAAAGGCTGTGTACATAGGTACTTGTTGCGTTTTGCGACAAGCAGAACGAACGTCATGGGCTATTTTTCTCACGGTTGCGAGTCCGACCCGTCTACTGATAGATCTCACAAGATCTCCCAGACTAGAAAGAGAAGGTAGAATCAGACTCAATGTTGAATGAACTACTAGAAAGACAGGAACTAAGTCCTCAAAACACGACGAAACCCAACTAACTCCTCTCCCCTCCTTTCCTTTCCTCAGTGGGCTCCCTCCACTATCTTATACAAATGCCCAAACTGGCCTCCGATGTGTTGAACTTCGGATGTCTCATGCGATCTCTCCGGATGCCTAGGAAACCAACAGAACGGAATGCAACTAAAGAACAGCAAAAGAAACATGACAATCCAGACTGATACGACAAATCCACAGAACGCGCCCCTCGATCACTACAGGTGTCTCGACAAGTCGCAACAAGCCTTCAGCGTCGCGGCCTACCGTTGAAAGCGATCCAGATGTGCCTCAACCGTCCTGTCCCATGGGCCATGAGTCATGACGACACGATCCCTGTCGCAGAGTTCCTCGCTGCTAGATTCGCTACAGCCCGTCGTTGCGGCGCAGAGGCAGCCGACGCGCCGCCGTAGCCGATTTTCGGAGCCAAGCCAACCTCACTGACTCACAGTTTGTAAGTGACAAGGCAGAAACATTGCGTGTCTCGAAGAGACAGGACCATCAGGCAGGCGAGGTCGCGGACGAGACAAGGGGAGATCACGGCTGTCCTCATCTGTGAAGGCTACGGGAATCAGTGACTCGGCATCGCAGGACCTGACCAGGCACCTGTGCTATTTTTCCCAGTCGCGAATGTGTCATGGTTCAAAGCTATGATCGAAGACAACAGTGGTGTTTCATTTGAGCGAATTGAGTTGCGTCGAGCCTTAAAGACGAATGTATACTGTTTGTGATTTTATTTAATTCCTACTGTAATTCGGCGAGGTACACCGTACGAAGCAGCGTGAGAAATGTGGAGCATTTTGGGGAAAACAGTTCGCCGAGTAAATCTGTACAGTTCGCCGAGTGACGCTCTTTCGAAATTAAGGTCGGCTTCACTTTCATATCAATTCGTCAAGCTGGCAAGGGTAGCCTAGCCTCAGCTACCAGGTACGCAGCTAAATTCTAGTTCAATGTGATGACTCATAAGGATTATGGTCCCGCGGGCCGCGACTCTCGCACCGAGGTGGCATCTGCTAAGCTAGTGCTACGGAGAAACCACACTGCGCTACATCAGGTCACGATTCCAGTTGTTCCATCACCTCTATTGCCTCTGCTCGCCGATAAAACTCTTTATGCCATCCTATATGGCAGAGGCATACAAGATCTGCCATATCGAGCAAAATGCCG